>VDFB02032750.1:0-15813 GCA_007258455.2 Sequoia sempervirens
TATATTATATATATGAGGTTGTGAGTCTTATTTCATCATCATATTGTGAATTGTGTTATCATTGGAGATATTTGGAGGTTTGCCTCCTCAAAGTGGCTTGTTATTCTTGGTTATCATCAAGTATTTGAAACATATTTTCTATCATATTCTTATATTGTAAAAGTTATCTCATTACAAGTGGTATCAAAGCATGATCTTGGCACTATGATGACAAGACATTTTTTTTTCAATTTTGGAGCTTATTTTGGTAAGAACATATCTTTAAGATTTTAACAATTTTTTCTTTGATTTTTAAAGGGTTTTTGAAGAACATATTCAAGAAGCTATAGTTTAGATTCTAGAGGAATTAGAGCTGAATTGAGCAATTTATAGCAAAATTAGGGTTTCTGCCCAATTTATTTGGAAAGTACATATCTCCCAAATCCTACTGATTTGGTTCCTGATTTTTGGTGGGTTTTTGAATAAATAATAGGGGAGAGTACATTCCAAATTTCAGAGAATTTGAAGCATACATAAGTGAGTTATTACAAAATTAGGGCTTCCACAAAAGTCGCTCTCAAGGTTGCAAATACCCTAATTTTTGGGAGATTTTTCTATTGAAGTGTGACCTAGGTTGGTAAGTTATAGTAAAATTTTCATATTATTTTGAATTTATTTGTGTGACTTATTGCCAAATTATTTTCTACCATCATGATGGGGCCTACAACAAGGGGCAAAAAGAATGCTACCACACCAAGGAAACCTTCAAAGAATGATGAGGTAGAAATTGAGGATTTTAACCCTAAGGATGAAATAAACAAAGTCAAGGGTGATATTTCATCATTAGAGAAGAAGATGACTGAATAAATTTTGTCAATAAAAAGGGACATGCAAAAGGATATGAGTGAATTGAAATCACTTATTTAGGGTGTGAAGTGTAAAGGTGAAGATTCACATAGTAAGGTGGAAGACAATGCTTTTGTTGGACATGAATTCCTTGGACTTGACTTTGATTTCAAGTAGGATCCTTCCTTTAATAATCATATGCCAAGGCAATTCACACCCAAGTTGGATAAGAGAAAGTTTGATTGCAAGGATCCAACCAATTGGCTATGCCAAATGGAGTAGTTTTTTGATATTCATCATGTTCCTAGTCAACAAAAGGTGGGTATAACATCATTATACCTAGAACCAAATCAATTTATTTGGTATCGTTGGTTATGTGATGGGAAGAGAAAGAAGGTTTGTGTGGTCACTGTTGGGTGAAAATTTTGTAATCTCTTTTATAGATTACAAAACTTGAATTTCAACCACAATTATGCGAGATAAAATCTCTCCTCTCAAAAAGGGGAGGTACCCTTCTTATTGCTTACTGAAACTAAAGTTAACTATTCTAAACTTTATAATATGTACACTACACTAATCATATAGGGGTGTGTCACATTCATGATTCTCTCTTCTTTGAGAGAATATGTTTACAATGTTTCATGATTTTAATTTCTTGATGTGATGCATCTTTGAATAAAACCTAAGCAGTAATTTCCAATACTTCTAACTTGTCAAAGCATAGTCTAGGAGTACCAGTATGATAAAATATACAAAACAAGAAGGCTCACGAAGACACAAAGTCGTTCTGTAGTCTTCTGTAAATAATTCTTCAATAAATTAAACAACGTTGTGAATGAAGCACAAAGTCTTCAATATACTTCACAATTAGATCCACGAACAACATGAACAATTATAAGCATAAATTCTTATAGATCATTCGCTAGTATTATCAACAATTTCTCAATTCCAAGCAAAAGGTGTAGCACAAAGTCGACACAGATCAACTCAAAGGCCCTCCAATCCCAATTAATAAAATACTGCTAATTCAATCCAATAATAAGATAAACTCACGTGAGAGACATAAGAACATTCACATTCGTTAAAATTGATCCAACACAAAGTTTGGTATGCAATTTAGCCTTCTTTATTGATTGAAAAATAGATTCACAATATGAACTCAAAGTCTCAAAATTGCTTCACAAATGAGCAACACTTCGTTGCATAAGACAAAAGGTTGTTAATACAATAGAACCCTCTCTTATTTATAGATGAGAGAAGAGAGCTAATCTAGGAAACAACCCTAACTATTGACTCATTCAAATGTGATGTCCATGATTGTAGGAGGACATCTCCGTTTTTACATGTAGTTACATTGTTGCAAAATGACATGTAAAAATGCTAATGCCTATTTACATAAAGCATGTGAAAAAGCATAAAAATAAACTAACTCTGGAAACACAAAATGATCATTTCCCCATGCTTTCAACCAAGAAATCTTCATGATGACGTGCACTTCAACATTGTTTGATATTGGAGTGTACTTGGAGATGGTGAGGATTCTTGAGTTTGACTCCTCTAATGGTGTCATTCGGCGTCTTTTAGGAACTATTCTCAAATCTGAAAATTCATCATTTTGTTCATTGAAGCTATTGAGAAAGCTTCGTCTTCAAATTATTTTCCAACTATTAATGTATACTCTTGAATAACTAAAACATTGGGAAGAACTTTCCGGTTGTCTTTCAAAGCTTTCTTGCTCGGTGACAGGCAAGAATTTGATCAAAACTGCTCAAGATCTTGGACATAAAAGAGCAAAATGGTATGTTAAAGTAGCTCCAAAAAGTTTCATATTTTTTAGTGTTAGAAAAAATTCTGAGTTTTATGCACTAGTGGGAAAATTCTGAGCAACTGCATATGCTTTGGTAATTCAAATGCAAAGGTGGAGAAAAATTGAGCTCTTGCGTGGGATATTACACTTCAGATGTAATGGCTCAAAATTTTTGAGATACTGCATGAAAATATGTAAAAGTGGAGAAAAACCTCGACATTGCATGAGGGAAGGAACTTTGGATGGAAGGGCGTTGAATTTTTTATCATTCTTTGAAACAATTGAAGGGAGAAGAACTCCAGTCTCTAAGTGCCTTCATCCATCCATTGGGCATAGAGTCAGGCGACAAAACAAATAGACATAAAAGGACTCAAAAAGAAAAAGAAACTATTTCCACCAAAAAGTTGGTGAACCTTGAATAGTCCTTTTCTTTTGTCCCATAATGCATCATACAATGCTTATTCCAGGATCCCATACGTGATTGTGATATTGCCGCAACCCTTCATTTTTGGTTTGATACCAACTCTTCTGACAAATCATTAACTCAACATCACCTTGGGTATGAAAATTTTTAATTCCTTTCTTACATGCAACTTCCATTCTTAACAACAATACTTCATACTCTACTTTGTCATTATTGTTGTCGGACTGCAACTTGAAAGGAAAAGGGAAGATTTTTCCTTCAGGAGGTATGAGAACAATTCTCGTTCCTGATCCAGTGGACAAACAATTGCCACCAAATTCAATATTCCAAAAATTATTTGGATCCATTAAATTGATAGCTTCAAAATTTGTGACTCCTTCATCCGAAGAAGATTCTCCATCTGAAGAAGGCTTTTTGTCTAAAGACATTTCCTTATCTGAAGAAGACAAGCCATCCGTTTTCTTCTGTTTGCTTGCATCCTTATCCAAAGACTTAGATATTTCATAAGTTTGCAAATAGTAAAAACTCATCCCAGGAGACTCAAAGAGAATCTGAGCTTTTGGGTCACCCAATCTTGTTACATAAAACTTTGCTTCCCTTTTCGGAAACAACTTCTTCATAACACCCTTGACGGGTATCCTTGCCTTTGACATATCCATTTTGAGCTCTCCTCTCACATCCTTGCAAAAATTGCCTCCAAGTATGGAATGTACACCCTTGTTTTTTTTTTTTTTTCAAAACCACCAATCTGCTGTTTGCTGTTTGTACTTGTTTAATGATTGTGTTTGAGTTTGTTTTTGATGCTTTGCTATAGGAATATAACATAAAGATGCTTGCAAAGATAATAGAAAATACCAAACAATAAAACCTTCCCTTAAAGATTGAAACTAGTAATTTTTGCATTCATTTTTAGTTTATATCAGAATATTACAAACATTATCAGACCTGGAATGTTTGTTTCAGCAACCATAAGAATACTTGATGATGGCACACCCCCTTTCTAGCAAGAATTTGGAAATAGCTAGTATCCTAACACCTTTGTCTCCTTTCTCCAACACCCCAAGAGCCAAGTTCGAACTCCACCAAAGCTGGTTAAGCAACAAGTTTATTGGCAACAAAAGGGCGGCCCTCCTGGAAGTTCAACCCCTTCCTAAAATTCCAATCTTCCACCAAAAATCACGTTCTAGGACTCTTTGGAATTGCCCTAGGATAGGCTGCAAGAAGGAATATTACCTAGAACCAAAACACCAGTTGAAAAAGAGTTATGAGCAAAAACTTAGTTTCAGGTCCATGACTGTAAACACCCAGAAATCCAAAATATCACTCCAAAACTTCTGCAAATCACACCAAAACTGAAGCCAAACCAAAGCACACCAAAAACCCCTAAAAGTACTGAAACATCTTCATGTTTTCTTCTCTGTAAATCAATCTTTGAAGCTCATGTTGAAATAAACTTTGAACCAACACTAGTATTTGACTAGGGTGGATATTTCACCACTAAAATCAGCCCAATAATGGAGGGTTTTCGTCCTCACAGTGTTTCCCAAGCAACTAGAGAAAATCCAACAACATTTCAGTATGTTGTCAAGTCTGCATAAAGAAAAATGAGAGCCAAACTTCCTTTTTAAAAGCTTAGGGGTTCTGGACTCCAAAAAACATTTCATTTCTTTCTAAGAGTTGGGCGCTCCTCTTCTCATTTTTAACTTTTAAATATTTTAATGTCTCACTCCCTCATTTTGGCGTCCCCTTGGGAAATCACTTTAAATATTTAAAACTTAAATTATTTCTTTCCTTCACATGGCGTCCAACTCCAAGGGTGAATATTTTATTTTAAATTGACTTTAAAACAACTTTATGTTATTCCACTAGGCGCCTTGGCCCTCCTGATGACCCTCTTACCCCTCAATATAAGTTATAATTTAACTTTATATTTCAACTTTAATACAATGCCTGAGTAGTCAAATAAAATAAATAATTAACTACAACTTAGGCTCTTGAACTGAAACTGGATTAAAAATGCTATTGCCACTAACCAAGCTTGGAAACAACTTCCCCAGTGGGGACTTACTAAAAATAGCCCTGCTATAAATAGTAAGTGGATGCCAAATTCTTAGAATTGAGTGAAATTGAAGACCATTGAGGAAACTATGACCAACTGAAGATGACAACACTGAACTTGACCACTGCTATAAATAGTAATCCCCTCCAAAATAATCCCAAACTGACACAATGCTGGAAAAAAGAGTCCCCTAACCACATCAACTAGCCTACGAGAACTCAGGAATAGGCTAATTGAGTCTCAATACTGCTCAGGAGCGAGAAGGGGACATTATAGTCCGCCCTTCCCAAGATTGCTTGTCCTCAAGCAATAGTAACTCTGGATGCTGCAATATTTGCTCACTCTCCCAAGTCGCATCCTCAACTGGCAAATTTTTCCATTTCACCAAATACTCCTTGATGACCCTCCTGCATAATGTATGCTCACGCACCTCCAAGATAGACTCAGGAATCAATAACAACTTGCCTTCCTCATCCAAACGAGGAGTGTACCACATTCTAGCCAAGTGCTTTCTTAAGATGGGAGACGTGAAACACATTATGCACCTTGCTATCCTCAGGTAGGTCCAACTCATATGCTACCTCTCTAACTCTCCTGATCACCCTGAAAGGACCATAAAACCATGGCTTCAACTTTTCTGCTCCACTTTTCTTGAGAGTGGACTGTTGGTAGGGTTGCAACCGCACATAAACCATGTCTCCAACCTCAAAAACTCACTCAACATGGTGCTGATCAACATATAACTTTTGCTGATTTTGGGCATGCTGTATATTCTCTCTCAAACACCTCATTATGTCCTAATTCTCCTTAAGATCTCTGGCTCTATGCACTCTACAATCTCCAAAAAGTAAATCAACGAAGGTGGGAGCTTCATAACCATATAATGCCATGAATGGTGACATCCGAATAGACATGTGAAATGTAGAATTGTAGCAATACTCTTCGAGATGCAACCACTTAACCCATGTTTTCTGTTGCCCTGAAACATAATTGCGTAGGTACCCTTCCACCCTTTTATTCACCACCTCAGTTTTCCCATCAGTCTGAGGGTGGTAGCTAGTGCCAGGGTTCAACTCTGTGCCACATAATTTGAACAACTCCTGCCAAAACAAGCTCATAAACTTATTGTCCCTATCACTAACAATGGTCCTAGGTGTCCCGTGAAGCCTGAATACCTCTCTGAAAAATAAATCAGCCACTTGTACTGCTAAAAATCCAGCTGACATAGTAAAAAAGTGAGCAAATTTTGTCAATTTGTCAACCACCACATATATATTGTCCTTTCCTTGCACCTTTGGGAGTCATGTGATGAAGTCCATTGATATGCTCTCCCATTTCTAAGTGGGAATGGGAAGGGGCTATAACAAACCAGCAGGATAAGTATGCTCATTTTTGTTCTGCTGGCATACTAGGCACTCACGTATATACTGTAAAATGTCATCCTTCATTCCCTTCCATGAGAATCTCTCACATATCTGCCTGTAAGTCTTATAATAACCCAGATGACTAGCCATAGGAGTATCATGAAAAGCCTTAAAAAAATGCTCTCACCCTAGAATCAGGAGCCAACCATACTCTATCCTTGTAGTATATTAATCCATCCTTCACTTGGTATTTGTCATCTTGTAAAGTCCCATCCAAAATGCTATTCGCCAATGCATTCTTAGCATAATCAGCCTCAATCTTCTCCTTCCAATCTACTGCTATGACTGAAATAACACTCAAATGTGGTCTCCTGGATAAAGCATCGACCACTACATTCCTTTTCCCTTTGACATATTCAATGTGAAAGTCATACCCTTGAAGTTTGCTTACCCATTTATGTTGTCTTTCATTGAGATCCTTTTGATATAGAAAATACTTAAGGCTGTTATGATCCGTCTTTACTAAAAATCTGCCCCCTACTAGGTATTGTCTGAACTTGGCAAAAGCATGCGTAATTGCCAACATTTCATTATCATAAATTGAGTAAGCTTTCTCACCACCTCTCAACTTCCTACTCTCGAAAGCTATAGGATGTTTGTTTTGCATGAGAATTGCCCCCATACCTTCACCTGAGGCATCACACTCAAGCTCAAAAGGCTTGGAGAAATTAGGAATGGCCAAGACTGGACATGTGCTCATCAACTATTTAAATTTATCAAATGATTGTTGTGCTGATTCTGACCATACAAACGCCTCCTTTTTGGTTAAATCTGTAAGTGGGGCAGCCAACTGTGAAAATACCTTAACAAACCTCCTATAGAAGCCACATAGCCCAATGAATCCCTTCAACTGTGTGAGATTTGTAGGTGGAGGCCAATCAAGAATAGCCTTGATCTTTTTAGGATCAACGCGAATCCCATTTGAGCTAATGATGTGTCCAAGATACAACTCCATCATACCAAATTCACACTTGGACTCCTTGGAAAACAATGATTCACTCTCCAAAATGCCGAATACCTCATCTAAATGTCTCAAGGGCTCCTCCCATGTTTTGTTGTAAATGAGGATGTCATCAAAAAATATTAGAACCTACGCAACTGCTGTTTGAAAACTTTGTTCACGCAATATTGGAATGTAGCAAGAGCATTAGTCAATCCGAATGGGATAACAAGAAACTCGAAATGCCCATAATGACACCTGAAGGTTGTTTTCTCAATGTCCTCTCTAACTCTAATTTGATGATATCTAGATCTCAAGTCTATCTTAGAAAAATAGATTGCGCCATGTAGCTCATCAATCCGTGGGATGGAGTATTTATTTTTTATTGTCTTCTTATTGAGTGCCCTGTAATCTATGCTCATGTGCATAGTCCCATCCTTCTTCACTAACACCACCGAAGAAGCAAATGGACTTTTTCTCATTCTAATATACCCCATGTCCAATAGCTCCTTAATTACCTTTTCTATTTCATCCTTATGCCTTTTTAAATGCCTGTATGGTGTGGTGATTATTGCCTTAGTGCCCTCTTCTAACTCAATGATGTGCTCTATCCCCCTGTTAGGTGGCTTCCCTAGAGGTATGCTACCAAATACCTTGCTTTGCTTAGTAAGCAAAGCTTGTATGTCTGGTGGATAAGTACTTTCTGCTCCTCAGTAACTATAGGCATAATTATACATTCTGCTGCCCACTCTACCTGATTATGTCTAAAAAGCCTTTCCATCCTCTTACAAGAAACAACTCGAGGCCCTCCATTAGAAATCCCTCTCAACACCACATTCTTGCCATCAGATTTAAACTTCAACTCTAAGGTCTGAAAATTAAGGGTGATCTCACCTAATGACTACAACCACTAAATGACCATCACCACATCTGTATCCCCATTACCAACTACATAGAAGTCATCCGTGAACTCATGGTTACCCAATTGGATGTTAAGCTGTGGAAGCATACAAGTGCAAGTAATAGTGAAACCATCCGCAACCATCACTCTGAATCCTTGAACCTTGTGTTTGCAATCCCCTACGTACAACAAGTCCCTCGTCAATGAAATTATGTGTGGCACTTGAATCAATAAGAGCTATCATCCGTTGCTCCTTAATGACTCCCCTAATACACAAGGACTCATTTTTTTGAAAGCTATATAGCTGGGCTAGTTTGCACTCCTTTGATTCCTCTTTTTCACTCTCTTGGGGTGGCTCTTCATTCTCCTTATCATTAAAATCAGATTGCTGGTCTGAAAAATAAAAATTACTTTCCTCAACTGAATAGTATTCAATTTGATGAATTTTGGCTCCTTTTGGGCAAACATGGTCTTGGGACCACTTTTCTCTACCCCTGAAGCATAACCCCTTTTTCCTAAGTTCATTAAGTGTCTCCGAATCTAACCTTGTGATTAGTTTTTTCTGCTGTATGGTTTCCTTAATGTGAGGTCTTTTATCTTTATCGTTTTTGTGAAATGAAGGTTTGGATTGAAATTTTGCTTTAGGGGCAGCCCACTCCATATTTCTTCCTTTCTTCATAGCCTCTTGTAAAGTGGGTGGGTCAAAATCCTTAATCCATTCCTTGAGTGGCTCCATAAGTCCTTCATTGAACAAAACCACCATCCGTCTCTCTATGCTACCTATAACCATTACTAATAACCTCTGAAATTCAACTATGTATGCATCAACTGTACCATACTGTCTAAGTTGGGCCAACTCCCTGAAATGTATCTTCAGATCCTTTTTATCAAATCTTTCTATGAGTCGAGTGGTAAACTCATCATATGTAGTGATAAACCGATGACCCAAGGTAACCAGGCCATGGTACCACCACTCATGTGCTATCCCATCCAAGTGTAACGTTGCAAACCTTATTGCCTCTTCCTCTGCCATGGGTCTAAGGGATAAATAATTGTCTAGCTTCTGTATCCAAGCCCTAACTGTGCAACTATCACTCCCATCAAAATGTGGTAGTGTAACCTTGCTGATGGCATGCTGTAAGTCCCTCTGCACTGCTATTCCCCTATGATCATAACTTCGCTGGCCGGCGTTTGCTTTTTCTTTTGATTTACGGTCAATTTACGTAAAATCATGCGACCCGCCGATCTCATGTAATGTCCAGCTACTCAAAGTGACGTTGGTTTCACCGTTGTGGATTGGCTATTAGGTGACCCAGAAATGAAGCTACTCGGATAGTGAAATTAGGGTTTCCCTAATTTGAGAGGATTGTTAGCAGGATTTGGAAATCAGTTCACCGGTGCTTTGGGGTTTGAGAGCAAGGTGTAATAGTCAGAAAACTGGTGTTAGAAACAACCCCACAAAAGCCCAAGATTACTATTTTTTTAGAAGTAGAATTCATTTATTTTCAGCGATGGGGCGAGGTTAGATTCGATTCGGTTAGTCTTCTTCTTGATTGATTTGTTCTTGGTTTTTGGCTGAGGTTGCATTTCCATGAGTAAAGTATTTTGCATTTATGCCATGTTTAATATTATAACACCCCCTTGCCTAGCATTACAACTTATGTTGTTTTTAAAAAGGGGACCTAAAGGGTCGATGCTTCATTGTGAGATAAATTATATTTCTAAAGTCAAATATTGGGCTAAAATGAGAAATGGGCATGCCAAGGGAGTTTGAATTTTAATAAAAGTGAAATATCTTCATTAAGGGGAAAAGGGCAGCCATCTTTTGGAAATGTTGAATTAAAAATTAGGGTTTTAGGCCATGCAGAAGCTTCTGAAGGCTTTCATTGCCATCTTTATAATTCTGGTGTATTAACATTTGGGATCTTTTGTCTACTACATCGTTATGCTGTTGAATTGTCTTCAGGCACTCGCTTCGAGGAAAGCACACCTCCTAGCATTGGCTCATCTTCTTGCTTGAAAGATAGCAACTAGTTGAGAGGATAGTTTGTAATAGGTTAGTTTTGCATTTTAGTTGAATATCTTGCATTTTGGAGTTGTAGCTTGCATTTTCTGTCTCATTTTGTAGTTGCTGATTTCCACAGCTGATTGTAAGATTTGCTTATATCTTTGAAAATAAAAATATTGCAGTTCTGGGTGTTTAACCAATCTGATTTCTTGCTAGGGGCGACTAAGTGTGCCAATTTTCAGATTTTATGCTTGTGTCTTGGATTTTATGGAGCAAAATTGTCCCTCCTTGAGGGCCGTACCTTTCTCAAGATGCATTGAATTCCGTGCAAAATAAATTAGAGTCATTTGGGTTGGTTTCTCAGTCACTTAGGGGGCGCCATCATACTAGGAGTTGAATGCATTTAGTTTCATGTGATTTGGGTGAGATTTGAGTGATTTGTGAGCATTTTAGTAAGTTGCTGTGTTGCTGGTCTGTGCAATTTTCTGTCAAAATCAGTCATATCAAATTTGGGAAAAGTTCATTTGTGAGTGAGAAGTTGTTACTAAAGGGATTTGGGGCTTTGGAGATTAGTTAAGAATTATTGCAGCATTTGAAGCTTCTAATCTTGTGCTATTGGCAGGCTCTCTAACTTATTGTAAGCTGAACAGTAGTACTGTCAACAATTCTCTCTTCTCATCTTTGAATTTACATTGTACTTCCCACTGAATAAGTGGAAGAGGCTGGCTTGCCGCCTATTTACTTTTAGTTAAGTAGTTTAGGGACCCTCTGACCATATGCTCGCCATCACTCGGCGCCATTCTTGGTTAGGGTTACTTCTGTTCATCATACATTTATCCTTTGACCATATGCTCGTCTGCACAGGCGCATTCTTGGTTAGAGTTCCCTTCAGTTTGCATTTGCATTAGATCCTCTGATCAATGCTCACACCTTGCCCACATCGGGATCCCGGTGTACATTCTGGTTAGAGTTACTTTCCGCATCGTTTTGGTTTAGAGCTAACCTTAACGGGTGCGTGTTCATTGTAATTGCTTTGTGAAAATCAAAAAAATTAGTCCGGTTCTTTACATCTCATCAGGAAGGGAATTATACTCAATATGATTATGTCTAATCATATCCACAAATGACATAGTATCTTCCAGATCAAGTTGAGGAATCTTTGGTGTCAAGAAAGTGGGTTTAAATGGCCTTGAAGAGATGTATGTGTTATTTGTAGTACGCTGGTCCACATGTCCACTTTGCTGATTTGAAGCACTATGCTCTCCTGAAGGCTCTATATTGCTCTGAAGATTGTTTTGTGGTATTGTGTTTTGACCCATTATTCCCATCATGAGAGACACCATATCCATCATTGCATCTAATTTTCTCTCAAACCTTCTTCCCAAACTCGGTGTCCTTGCTCTCTCTTTCCCTCTATCATCCCTGTTACCAAAGCACCCCTCATCACCACCAAATGTTCTCTCATTACCACCAAACACTCTCTTAATCTCCCATTCCTGTTTCCTGAGAAGACTCCCAATGTGCTCTTAAAACTTCTGATACCGTCTGTCCTTCCAGAATAGGTGGGGGCTGCCAATGTCCTTTCCTTATTTCCCTCTAAATATATCTCTGTTCTCTTGTGCTCATAGAATTTTCAATGCTGTTTTCAATGACTCATTGGATGGCAGAAAGGCTTTGGCTTTGATACCACTAGAATGTACACCCCTATTTTCTTTTTCAAAACCACCAATTTGCTGTTTGCTGTTTGTACTTGTTTAATGATTGTGTTTGAGTTTTTTTTTGATGCTTTGTTATAGGAATATAACATAAAGATGCTTGCAAAGATAATAGAAAATACCAAACAATGAAACCTTCCCTTAAACATTGAAACTAGTAATTTTTGCATTCATTTTCAGTTTATATTAGAATATTATAAACATTATTAGGCCTGGAATGTTTGTTTCAAGAACCATAAGAATTCTTGATGATGGCGCACCCCCCTTCTAGCAAGAATTTGGCAATAGCTAGTATCCTAACGCCTTTGTCTCCTTTCTTTAGCACCCCAAGAGCCAAGTTCAAACTCCACCAAAGCTGGTTAAGAAACAAGTTTATCAACAACAAAAGGGCGACCCTCCTGGAAGTTTGACCCCTTCCTAAAATTTCAATCTTCCACCAAAAATCACGTTCTAGGACTCTTTGGAATTGCCCTAGGATAGGCTGCAAGTAGAAATATTACCTAGAACCAAAACACCGGATGATAAAGAGTTATGAGCAAAAACTCAGTTTCAGGTCCATGACTGTAAACACCCAGAAATCCAAAATATCACTCCAAAACTTCTACAAATCACACCAAAACTGAAGCCAAACCAAAGCACACCAAAAACCCCTAAAAGTACTGAAAAATATTCATGTTTTCTTCTCTGTAAATCAATCTTTGAAGCTCCTGTTGAAATAAACTTTGAACCATCACCAGTATCTAATTAGGGTGGATATTTAACCACCGAAATGAGCCCAACAATGGAGGGTTTTCATCCTCACAGTGTTTCCCAAGCAACCAGAGAAAATCCAACAACATTTTAGTATGTTTTCAAGTTCGCATAAAGAAAAATGAGAGCCAAACTTCCTTTTTAAAAGCTTAGGGGTTCTGGACTCCAAAAAACATTTCATTTCTTTCTAAGAGTTGGGCACCCCTCTTCTCATTTTTAACTTTTAAATATTTTACTGTCTCACTCCCTCATTTTGGCGTCCCCTTGGGAAATCACTTTAAATATTTAAAACTTAAATTGTTTCTTTCCTTCACATGGCGTCCAACTCCAAGGGTGAATATTTTATTTTAAATTGACTTTAAAACAACTTTATGTTATTCCACTAGGCGCCTTGGTCCTTCTGATGACCCTCTTACCCCTCAACATAAGTTATAATTTAACTTTATATTTCAACTTTAATACAATGCCTGAGTAGTCAAATAAAATAAATAATTAACTACAACTTAGGCTCTTGAACTGAAACTGGGTTAAAAATGCTACTGCCATTGACCAAGCTTGGAACCAACTTCCCCAGTGGTGACTTACTAAAAATAGCCTTGCTATAAATAGTAAGTGGATGCCAAATTCTTAGAATTGAGTGAAACTGAAGACCACTGAGGAAATCGTGACCAACTGAAGATGACAACACTGAACCTGGTCATTGCTATAAATAGTAATCCCCTCCAAAATAGTCCCAAGCTGACACAATGCTGGCAAAAAGAGTCCTCTAACCACATCAACTAGCCTACGGGAACTCAAGAATAGGCTAATTGAGTCTTAATACTGCTCAAGAGTGAGAAGGGGACATTATAGTCCGCCCTTCCCAAGATTTCTTGTCCTCAAACAATCGTAACTTTGGATGTTGCAATATCTGCTCACTCTCCCAAGTCACATCCTCAATTGGCAAATTTTTCCATTTCACCAAATACTCCTTGATGACCCTCCGGCATAGTGTATGCTCACACACCTCCAAGATAGACTCAGGAATCAATATCAACTTGCCTTCCTCATCCAAATGAGGCAACTCTGTAGAAGGTACCACATTTCAGCCAAGTGCTTTCTTAAGATGGGAGACGTGAAACACATTATGCACTTTGCTATCCTCAGGTAGCTCCAACTCATATGCTACCTCTCCAACTCTCTTGATCACCCTGAAAGGACCATAAAGTTGTGGCTTTAACTTTTCTACTCCAATTTTTTGCTCCACTTTTCTTGAGAGTGGACTATCGGTTGGGTTGCAATCGCACATAAACCATGTCTCCAACCTCAAAAACTTGCTCAACATGGTGCTGATCAACATATGACTTTTGTTGATTTTGGACATGCCTCAACATGAATCCTTTTCACCAGCTTATTGAATTTGGCCACAAACTCACACATGGGTTCGTGTGCCTCTTTCCTCATTGTTGTAAGCTGAGCTAACAAGGCGTGTGCATCTTCAACAAGTTCAAACTTTTCTTCAAACTTAGCACGTAGAGTGTTCCAATTAGTAACAACACTAGGAGCAAGAGTGTAGAACCACTCAACAACTACTCCTTTTAAAGTCTCAATGAAAAACCTTACAACGTCTTTGTGTTCAACGCTAAGAACACTGCAAACAATATAGAAATCATTGATGTGTTCATCAGGGTGTTGCTTGCCAATATGGCCGACTCTTGAAGGTAGGCCCTACCCACCGACTGGGCTTCGCCTAAATTTTTCCCTAGCTTCTAACCGCCCTACAAAGAAACACTGCCATAGCTTTTAACCGCCACTGCTGAACTGGCTATGCCAACTCTATAGCCTCCCATGAATATAATCTACCAACTATAATTCCCGACCCCAAACTACATTGACCATATTCGCCTTACCCGCTGACCATACCTGCCTTTGGTTGGTGGAGTTTGCTCGGTAGCGAAGCTTGGATGGTGGCAGAGCCTCGGGCGGTGGTGAAGCCTTGATCGGTGGGGTTGGTGCCCCATGGATGGTGGGTTTCAACAGGTGGTTGAGGTTGAGCCATGGTGATTTGAATAATAGGTACTTGGATTGGAACTCTATGAAAAATAGAAGATTCACTTGGAAGTAGTGATCTTAATCTTCATGGAGTATAACTTACAGTACATTGTAACAGTGACCTTGCTCGTGGAGGAGAAGGAAGAATGTTATGATGTTGCAACAATTGATAAAACGGATCCAACACACCTTGTGCCCTTAAACCTCGTGTATAACTTCTATCAGCTAGAATGTAGACTTTGAAACAAAAAGAGAAATTAGCAATAAAAATATACACAAGATCACAATAAGATATTGGAATTCCTATTCACTTCAATCAAAAGCGTGAGGCTTTTATTGCATGCTTCGATCCCCAACAGAGTTGCCAAGAAATTGTTGGGTGAAAATTCTGTAATCTCTTTTACAAATTACAAAACTTGAATTTCAGCCACAATTATGCTAGAAAAAATCTCTCCTCTCAGAAAGGGGAGGCGCCCTTCTTACTGCTTACTGAAACTAAAGTAAACTATTCTAAACTTTATAATATGTACACCACACTAATCATATGGGGGTGTGTCACATTCATGATTCTCTCTTCTTTCAGAGAATATGTTTACAATGTTTCACAATTTTTATTTCTTAATGCGATACAACTTTAAATAAAACCTAAGTAGTAATTTCCAATACTTCTTATTTGTCAAAGCATAGTCTAGGAGTACCAATATGATAAAATATACGTAACAAGAAGGCTCACGGAGGCACAAAGTTGTTCCGTAGTCTTCAATAAATAATTCTTCAATAAAGTAACCAACGTCGTGAATGAAGCACAAAGTCTTAAATACACTTCACAATCAAATCCACAAACATCTTGAACAATTATAAGCACAAAGTCTTATAGATCATTCACCAATGTTATGAACAATTTCTCAATTCCAAGCAAAAGGTGTAGC
>VDFB02032751.1:0-82758 GCA_007258455.2 Sequoia sempervirens
AATTCTAGAAGGAGCCAAGTATAGCCAGTGCATTAAATCTCCACTACTCCACTTCAAGAATTCGAATTTTCCCTCTCTGGTATTTTTGACACTTGTCTGAGAATCTCAACCTTCTAGAAGTTCAACTTTGACTAGCATCTTTTGAATTCATTTTCAAATTTTTTTTAATTTAAACTCATCAATTTAACAATTTCTATAAGCTAGCCGAAGTTCTGTCTTGCGAATTTTAAATTTTAATCACCTCTGACGCTCTGGGAAATTCACCAGTGAAGAATTCAATCAAAAATATCTAGGCAATTCACTTCAAATTTGTTGTCTGAAGAAATTCATCTTGAAAACACATTTTATTCACTTTGCCTTAGAAAATTTTAAAATTTTCCCTTAGGAAAATTCACAATTCGAGCACCGATTAAATTCTTCATGCTGAAGGCCTTGGCGAAGTGCGGAAGACATAGAAATCCATTCCTCATCACAAACGTCTAGTACCCAGAAGAAAATTTTCTCTGAAACGCGATGAATCCATGGGTACACAACGAACGGGTTCATTTAAATTTTAAAAATTTGAACCTTAGAAAAATATTATTCAATCAATTTTAATCCTGTTCTTCACATTTGTTGCTCTGACTCGAATTTTTTTTAACTCGTCTTGCAATGCCAATATCTCTGACTTCATCACTGGAAAAACTTGCTCGTGCTTCAAGAAAATAAATTTCATCACCTTCATGTCCAGGCATATTTTCTAAGGAAGAAAATATTTTGCCTTAGAGAAATTTTAAATCACCTTGCATTTTGAAAATTTCGCCTTGGGAAATTTTTTTATTCAATTCAACCAACTTTGTCCGTGGCGAGGAAAAACCATCAACTTCACTTAGAAATTTTTCTTGAAGGCACATGTCACATTTTATTTTTCATTCACCACCTTGCGTTTTATTTCACACTTGAAAGACATTTCATTTAAAACTCCAACGCCTTAGCAATATTCATTTTAACATGGCGCATATTAGCATGTGTGAAGGATATGCCTTAAGTCCACGCCTTAGCAATTTCATCACTTGGCATTTTTTTAGCGCCTAGCAACACTTGCATCATCTTGCATTTATCTCACCACCCTAGGCGCATATGACACTTGAAGGAGAATATTGACCACGCCTAGCATATTTCATCTTCACCTTAACTTTTACCTTGCTTACCACCTTACATTCACTTTTACTCATTTCAACTTGGGCGCATATTGGCATGCATGAAGGATGACTCTTGGACTTCCCTGTTTTTGTCTTCACATGCCCTCTTTTGGGCGCATTTGAGCCTAGGAGGAGGATGGGCCCATATAAGAGGGTGAGGAGGATGTTAAATTTCCAACGCCTTGCATGTGACTCTTCATCTCCCTTATTTTTGTCCTCACATGGCCTCATTTGGGCGCATTTATACATGCAAGGAGGACGAACTTTGTCGACTCTTTGACTCATTTGCTGCATGGGCGCATTTCTCAAGGTGTGAGGGATGAAAATTGATACCACGTCCTCTTGTGACCTTTCAACTTCTCTTTTTTGTCCTTACATGCCCTCTTTTGGGCGCATTTTGCATAGGGAGAAGGATGAAACTCGTTGACTCCCTTGACTTTCTTTCATTTTGGGCGCATATCACATCTCATGAAGGATGGGCACAAATGGAGGGTGGTGGAGGATATCTTGCCTTAGAAATTTTTTTTCTCATCAAACTCTTAGAGTGGGCGCATTTTTCTATGTGTGCAGGATGAAAAACTTTGACCTTTTTGACCTTTTGTTGCATGGGCGCTATTGATGTGCTTTTCGTGACCGCACCAACGCAGAATAAAGTCGCCAACGGCTACCCTATTCTCTCTTGATCAAAGTATCCAGCACGCTAAGATTGCGAGAGAGTTCGTGCATTCAACTCCAAGGTTCCTTTAGTGCGAATAGTCTCCGGTTATTTCGATGTGATTTCGGTATTTCAAGGGACTTACGGGTGTTCAACCTTGGCAGAGGAAGGGATTTTCACAATTGACGAGATTTATCAATGATGAGGTTTCCTATTCTAACCAGTCTTGAATTGCAAATGGTAGGGCCTAAGGGGTTTATATGTTCTACTCAGAGTGGGACATGACGATCGAATTCTTCTGGACTTCAGGACTGCTTTTGCCGCTTGAGATGACTTCCACAAAACCGGTGCAATCTTGGAGAAGTGGCGAAAAGATGTTCAGTATAACTCTCAACATGCAAAGCACCATCAAGGCGATGCATACGAACCATTGAATCATAACCGAAGTTAAGTTTGTAAAGTTTTCTAGTTGACCACGCAAGGAAAACTTTCCGTTAGCAAGCTGCTAGTGGTATGGATTAAAATGAAGTTGCCTTGATTAACACCACAAGTCCACAACTAACATCTACTTGCATGAAAATAAAATTACGCTACTTTACGCTACTTGAATTCGAAGGGATGAAGAAATCTTGCTAGCTTCCACTTATAACAAAGGCGAATTCACCACCATTCGAAATGAAAGATCTTTTATTACAATAGTTTTTTTGCAACTTAATCTCTTACAAAGTTTTCAAAGGAAAACTTTTCCTTCTTCTTCAAACTAAGCTCAATCTATACTAAGCTGCTTCCCAAGTTGTCCTACTTTCTGTGGCATTTGTCTGCTTCACCACTCCCTAATTTTTGCTTTCTATTGAGTTACAAATGAGGGGACTCCCCACATATGAGTAGCTGATCCAGCGGGCCGGTTGGTCCCACAATCGGTTTGGATGGCTGGATTGTCCTAAACAGATTCACCCTAAAGCCGTACCAAAGGCGTTAAGGGTAATAAATGAGCAATTATTATTACCATCGCTACAGAATTCCCGTTTGTAGGCAGCGTTCTGCTTGTTCTTGAATCTTCTTCTTGGCGTTGTTCTTCAACTTTGCTTTCGGGCATTATTCTTTTTCTCCATCTTGAGTTTTGAAAACATTTCTTCATTGTTACTAAGTCTCAACGCTTAGCCATTTTCTTGCAACTTTTCTTCCTTCGAAGTTGAAATGTCATCTTGGATTACTTTCTTCATTACTTCAAGTCATCACCGCTTGGTCTCGACATTTCTCCTGCAAAACAAATAAAAGAAGAGCATCAGAACACTTCATAATATAAATCCAACTTACTTACCAGGATTTTCACGCTCTAACTTCCAAGCATTCATTGTCTTCACTAGCCAGCTTCGCGTTCAAATTCTTCATGCCTTAGCCAAATTTCTCCTTCTTGAGGGCGCATTAAGAGATGTACTTTAAGATCATCTTTTGAAGGTGTTAACTTCAACTGCATCTTCTTCAAGAAATTTATTCCACCAGCTGAAGTGTTGACAATTTTGATTTCATTCATCTCCGGCTCAGGAAGATTATCTTCACGAAGAATTTGAGAAAATTCACCTAGGCAATTCCTATCAAATTCATTGTCTAGATGATTTTACCTTGAAAACACATTTTCTTCACTTTGCCTTAGAAAATTTTAAAATTTCCCTTAAGAAAACTCATCAATCCTGTGCCCATCAAAAATATCCATCCTAAAGGCCTCGACGAACTGTGGAAGACTTCAAAATCCACTCCTTGTTGAAGATCTTCAATACCCAGAAGAAAATTTTCTTCAGAACTTGTCGAACTCATGGGTATACAACGAACAGGTTCATTTAATTTTCTTGAATTTTGAACCTTGGAAAAATAATTTTTTAAACAAATTTAATCCCGTTCTTCACATCTGACTTGAAAATATTTTTGTTGGCCCTGTGCAGCTGGCATCATTGGACTCCCTCACTGGCAATTCTACTCATGATCTAGGAAATTTCATCACTATTTCAACTTGGGCGTATTTCTCCTAAGGAAAATTTCTTTGCCTTAGAATTTTTTTGAATCACTCAGCACTTTTGAAAATTTTGCCTTAGGAAATTTTATTCATCTTCCTTCATCTGCTAGTGGTGGAAACTTTTGTCAATTCATCTTAGAAAATTTTCTTTTAAAGCACATCATGCCTAACATGCTTTATTTTATACATCAACTTGGGCGCATATTAGACTTCATGAAGGACACTTTGTTTAAAAATCCAACGCCTAGCTTACTCTTTAATCTCCCCCTGGGCGCATTTTATGTTTGAGGAGGACATTTTAACTTTCAACGCCTAGCATCACCTTATGCCTTGGGCGCATTTGGCTCTTCATGAGGAATATTCAACTTGTCTAGCAATATTTTTGTTCAAATCTCCACCTTACACACTTGGGCGCATATCACACTTGGGGAAGGATAACATTTCTAACGCCTTCCCTTATTGTTCATCACTTAGCAATATCATCCCTCAAGTCTAGGCGCATCCCATACTTCATGAGAGAATACTTCACACTTCAACGCCATAGTCATTTTCACTCATTAACTTTACCACGTTTCACTCTATACGCACCTTTTGCATGGCGCATATCACATGTGTAGGAGAAATGACATTTACCACGCCTTCTTGTGACCTTTCATCTCCCTCATTTTGTCTTTACATGCCCTCACTTGGGCGCATTTGAGCATGCATGGAGGATAAACTTTTCAAACGCCATCTTGCTTTGTTGACTCCTTTGACTTCCTCCAACAAGTGACCTTTCAACTTCCAGCTTGTGTCCTCACATGGCCTCATTTGGGCGCATTTTGCCTAGGCTGAAGGATGGGCGCATTTGGGGGGTGGTGGAGGATATTTGTACTTAGAATTTTTTTTCATGCCACTACCTTGAGTTGGGCGCATTTAGCTATGTGTGCAGGATGAAACACTTTGACCTCTTTGACCTTCTTGTTGCATGGGCGCATTTTGCCATAGGAGGTGGACGAAACTTCGTACTTAGAAACTTTTCCATGCTCAGCCTGTGAGGAGGGCGCATTTTTCCATAGGAGCAAGATGAACTTTTGCCTTAGAATTTTTTTCTCTTGTCTCATGCTGGAGTGGGCGCATTTCACCTGTGCTGGAGGATATCCTTCAAACTTAGAAATTTTTTATGTCTCTTCATCCTTGAGGGCGCATTTGGAGGTAGCTGCAAGATTTTCTCAGACTTGAAGATTTCAAACACTTTCATTCTTCTTGAGGGCGCATATTCAAGGTGAAGCAGGGTATTTCTCAGACTTAGTCACTTTTCCTCGCCTTCGCCAACTTCTTACTATAAATAGTAAGTCTCTTGATTTTCACACCTCTGAGGCTCAGATCGTTTTGAAATTTTGAACACTGGGTCTTCACGACTTCATCAACCTGTTGACACGGCTATTTCGGGTTGGCATGCTATTTTTAGCCCACTTCTGAAGGTGATTTACTATAAATAGTAATTGCTCGTTTCTGATACCTTCACAACTCCGTTCGATTTGGAATTTGAATGACACGCTCCTCACCACGTGCCCTGCCTGCTGACATCGGCGCCTGCTGCTGATTTGCTATTTTTAGCCTGTTTCTGAAATGACTTACTATAAATAGTAAGTGCTCCGTTTGCCTTCAAATTTTACCAGCAGATAGCTTGAAGGATGCTGATCGCGGTGGTATACACCGGTTTTCGAAAATTCTGACTTTTTGCCCCTCTTTTCGGGCCCCGAAGCTGGAAACCCTAATTCATCTTGCATGCATAACAAATGATCTCCGTTAGCTCTCATTTCTGTTGCATTGCGATCAGCTCGTGATTCTGAAGTGTTGGGAGGCGGCTGCTGGGATGTATCTACTAAAAATAGCAAGTTCCTTAATAGAAGTGATCATCTCGTTTGCATGTCAAATCAACTGCGAAGCTCTCGAAAAACCCATAAGGAATATGCAGACATGCAAAGAAAACCCTGACATGCAAACCCTAAAAATAGCCTCTGAAGGCTGAACTCTGAAAGTTGTCATCTCATTTTCCATATTATACTGTCGCGAAGGTCTCTGAAAACCCAGAAGGAATCCTCATACATGCATTGAAAAACTCTGCATATAGGCCCTGAAATTTGCTCCGGAAGTTGAACTGCTAAAAATAGCAAGTTGTCTGTTTCAGCTCAAATTTTGTACACGAGCAGCTTGATGCGTTCTGAATGCAGTGTGACTGTTAAAACTTCGAAAAGTGTCGAGAAAATGTTCCAAATTTCATGCTTACTAAAAATAGTAAGTAGCCAGAATCTGATGAAACTTAGCAGGAAGTTAGCTGGAAGCATGCTAACATCAATGTTAATCTCAGTTTTCAGTTTATTCACCTTACTTGACCTCGGATTGACCAGAAAGATAGAAACCCTAATTTTCAGACTTGGCCAAGAGTTCCTGTTCAAGCTCAAAGACTGGCACATCCCCGAAAAGACAAACAGTAGAAAAGAGAGACAATGACAAAACAAACTAAAATCAAGCCAAAAGTTCGAAACGAAGCAAAAATTAGGGGGGTCTCCATTTGCAATGGGGCGATGTGTGAAAAAAGGTCACAACAGGCGCATTTTACCCAGTGAGCAGGACGAACTTTGTGCCTTAGAAATTTCTCAACTTCAGCTGAGGTGGGTGCATTTCCTGGGTGCTATAGGATGAAATCCAATACTTAGCCATTTTTTTCTTCGTCTTCGCCAGTTTATCCATGCCTGCTATTTATAGTAAGCCCCTCAATTTTCACACTTCAGAAGCTCAGGTCGATTTGAAATTTTGAACACTGGATCCTCATGACGCCATTAGCCTGTTGACACTGCTATTTCGGGTTGGCCTGCTATTTTCAGCCCATTTCTGAAGGTGGTTTGCTATTTATAGTAACCTCTCGTTTCTGATACCTCCACAACTCCATTTGCTTTGAAATTTGAATGAGGCGCTCCTCACCACGTGACCTACCTGTTGACGTCGGCGCCTGCTACTGACTTTCTATTTTTAGCCTGTTTCTGAAATGACTTACTATAAATAGTAATTGCTCCGTTTGCCTTCAAATTTTATTAGCAGATAGCTTGAGAGATGCTGATCGTGGTGGTATACACCGGTTTTTGAAAATTCTGATTTTTTACCCCTCTTTTCAGGCCTCGAAGCTGGAAACCCTAATTTGTTCTGCATGCATGTCAAATGATCTCCGTTTGTTCCCGTTTCTGCTGTATTGCGATCAGCTCATTGATTACGAAATCTTTGGGAAGCGAGAATTTCGCCATTTTTGCTAAAATAGTAAAGTTCCCAAATGGTGACCATCTCGGGTTTGCATGTCATATCATCGCTGAAGCTCTGAAAAACCATAAAGAATATCGCAGGCATGCAAAATAAAAGAATACGACATGCAAACCCTAAAATAGCCTAAGAGAATTTTGAACTTCACGAAAGTCGATAGATCTCATTTTTGCATGTTATCTTTGTCCTTGAAAGGTCTCACGAAAACCAGGAAGGGAATCTCGGACATGCGTTGAAAAACTCTGCATCTAAGCAGCATCTCACTCCAAAATTTGAATTGGTAAAAAGCCGTAAGTTATCCGTTTAGGCTCAAATTTTACACATGAAGCGGCTTGATGTATTACGAATCTGATGTGACTGTTAAAACTCGAGAAATGCTGAAAGATTGCCTGTAATTGCACACTTACTAAAAATAGTAAGTGACTGGAATCTGATGAAATTTCAGTGGAAGCCTGCTGGAAGCACACTGACCTCAATGTTAGTCTTTGTTTTCAATATATTCACTTTGTTCGACCTCGGACTGACCAGAAAGATGGAAACCCTAATTCTCAGACTTGGCCAAATTTCACGTTTAAGCTTGTAGACGGGAACGTCCCCAGAAGGAAGACATTAGAAAAGAGACAGACAACGAGAGAGAAACAAAAACCAAAGCCAAAAAGACCAGAATGGAGCAAAAATTAGGGGGTCCCCATTTTGAATGGGGCGATGTGTGAAAAGGTCACAACAGGTCCATTAAGGAATATCTGGTGAAGTGGAAGAATCTGTCAATTAAGGATGCTACTTGGGAGGATGAGCAGATTTTGCAAAATACAGACTTGCGATTGCTTGGGGACAAGCAATCTTGGGGAGGGAGGACTGTAATGTCCCCTTCTCGGTCCTAAACATTTCAGTGACCGTTAGCCTATTTTCAAAGTACCGTAGGCTATTTGGAGGCGTTTCAAGGGATTCCAAGATTCTTAGAGGATTTTTGTCTGCATTTCAAGGGCCAATTGTAATGGCTTGCCAAAGTTTTCTTGGGATTTTTGGGTTTTCTAAGATCCTTGGTGAGAAATAACTACCATTTTTAGCAATGTCTATTTTTAAAACTTACTATTTTTATTAAGTCATAGTTGGATCTCAAATTGGGCTAATTTTGAGTTTGGACACACATACTATTTTTAGCAGTATGCTATTTTAGTAAGTGTTATTTCTGGTAGCGGTCTTGGCAACAGTTCAGTGCAGGATTTCTATTTTTGGCAGTGGTGGCAATTACACTTGTTGGAGTCCTGATATTTGTGGTAGTTTGTGCTTCCACCATCCTTGGAGTAAACAAGGCAAAAATGCCAATTTAAGTTATAAAAATACTAAAAGTTCAAAAAGGCCCCTTAGACCTCCGCGCCTACCCTAGGTGAATTCAAGTTGTTTTTAAAAGATGTTTTTTTTACTCATTCTCATGTGGGCACCCAAGATGAAGGTTTAAAGTGAAATTTAAATTGAATATTATTTTCCCAAGGAGGGAATACCTTTTGGAGGGAAAAGCCTTTGAAATTTTGGAGCCCTAATTCCTGTATATACATCCCTCTTGCTCTCATTTGGCTTATCCAAACATATGATAACGAAGTGTTGCTAGATTGTGGAGAGAATCCTTGGGCTTTGAGGACGAAAACCCTCAAAATTGGCTTCAATTTCAGGGTTGCAAGACACTCCCAAGCTGGACATTGGAGTAGCTCTATTGTAGGGGCTACCATTGAGCATATTTGTGGTCATGGCTTTCATTTCTCTTTCAGTTTCTAATTGCTATGATGTTTTCTAGACATGTTTTGGTGTGAAGTGTTGTTTGCAGCGTTGTAGGAGCCCTTTGGAGTGTTATTTTCAGATTTTGGTGTTGTTGGTTCGAGTTTTTCCATAGCCCAGTTTTCCTACCTTTTCACTCACGCTAACTAGAGAACTTGGTAACTTTCTATGGGTGTTGGTTCATTGCATTTCTTGACCTTGGGCACCACTATTTGCAAGTTTTCGGATTTTATGATGAAGGTTCTGAATTTTGGGAGCTGGTCACCCCTCTAGGGAGGCCGTACATTTTGGGTGTAAAGGCACTTGCTGTTGCTGATTGCATTTTCACTGTTGTTGGACTTCAAACCTGCCTTGACCTTGTTGTTTATGGTGATTTGGAGGTGCCTAGACCTATCCTCTACCTTGCAAACATTGTGGATGAGTTTATTGGTGATTTGGTGAGGTTGTGTGCTTTGGGGAGCTTGCTGTGTTGATGAATGATAGCTTAGGTCAGATATAAACGATGATTGCTATAAGCATCATCATCGTTTATATAAGATCAATTGCTCTTCATATTTAATATTTCTAAAATAAGTAAAATCGAATTTTATAATGCATGTATAAAATCGAATTTAAATAAATGATGTTCAAAATACACATTGAATAAAATTCGGAATTCATATAATATATATCCGCCATGTGTGAGGGGGTATATGTGTTAAGTATGTTTAACCGAATGATAATCAGTTGTAAAGGAAACCCGCACGCCCAAAGGGACACGTCCCTTGAGCGGACGTGTCTCCACGTGTGGAGACACGTCCTCTCAAGAGACGCATCCCTTGGGGGCGGGTCTCCTTACATACAAAAAGGAGTTCCACTCTTGATATGCAAACATCGAAATTATGTTCTGCAATCAGTACATTCAGCATTAAGAGAAGAAATCTGAAAATCGTCTTTGACTTAGAATTTCTCACACAAAATTTCAGACCTTAGTTTATTCTTAGATTTCTAGGATCCTATTTGATAAAGATTTGATTACATTTACATGGTATCAGAGCCACGTTGTGTGAATCCAAATCAAATCTAAATATCAAATTGCTCAAGAAAATTCGTATTTTCTAGAATCAAATTCACATCACATTCTTCATAATGTCAAGTGTGATCAGATTTGAAGATCGTCTTGCAGGAGCAGACAATTTCACATCATGGAAATTTAGAATCATGATGATCCTTAAAGAGAATAAGCTAGACTCACTTGTGAGAGAAAATATGAAGGAACCAGAGTCTGAACCTGAGAAAACTCAATGGATGGAAAACAATGAAAAGGCCATGAAAATCCTAGTAGATGCAGTTAGGGATCATATAGTGCCCATCCTAGCAAAACATGAAACTGCATACCATATGTACAAATCTCTTGAGAGTACTTATGAGATCAACAACACCTGCAGGACTCTTGCATTAAAAAGGAAAATCAACAATGCTCAAATAAACAAAGGAGAGTCCATTAATGCATACTTCATGAGGATTATTGAACTAAGGGATCAATTATCCACAATTGGATATCAGATTGATAGCAAAGAGTTAACTCTAATTGCACTAGGAGGCCTACCAAACTCATGGGAGTCATTTGTTCAAGGAATAAGTGCAAGATCTAAACTCCCTAAGTTTGACAGGCTAAGAACTGACTGCCTTCAAGAAGAAACAAGACTCTCCACAAAAGAAAACAAACAGAAAAACATAGATGAAGACATTCATGTACTCAACACATCGTCTAATAAAAGGAATAAGAAAAACTCCTACAAGAAAGGATCTTTTAAAAGAAAGAGAAATTCCAATGGAAAGGGATCTTCTAAAAAGAAAGACATCTCTCAAGTGCAATGCTTTAGATGTGATCAATATGGCCACTATGCAATGAAGTGCCCTGACAGATCAAAGCAACAAGCATCTTTTGCCAAAGTAGGAAAAACAAATTCAGATCATGAATCTGAGAACTTTGTGTTCTATTCAGCCTTATCTAGTCAAGTATCTAAAAATATCAACAACTGGGTGATTGATAGTGGTTCTTCGAGGCACATCACAGGGTTTAGAGAACACTTAGACACTATGACTGAAGAGTCTGATGAAGATGTAACAATTGGGGATGACTCTACACATCAAGTAAAAGGGGTTGGAACTTGTTCCATCACATTGAAATCTGGTCTCTCCCTTCAACTCATTGGAGTCTTATTTGTACCTGGAATAAAGAGGAATCTAATATCCATCTCTGCCCTTGAAGACAATGGATATAGGGTTACATTTATGGATGGAAAAGTTCTAGCATGGCCTAAAAACTCAACTATCAAGAAAGCCCAAACAATAGGTGTAAGACAAGGGTACCTTTACAAACTTTGCACTGAAGTTAAACAAGCCCTTACCCTTGACACCTTTGAGTCAAATGAGATTTGGCATAGAAGATTAGGACACCTTCATTTCCGTGCCCTACCTTCTATGGAAAAACTTGTAACAGGCTTACCTAAGTTAAAACCATGTCATGAAGGAACTTGTAAAGGTTGTGCCTTAGGAAAGAATACAAAGGGATCCTTTCCCATTAGTTTGAGCAAAACCCTAAATGTGTTAGATCTGGTTCACTCTGACTTATGTGGACCCATGTCTGTACCTTCTAAAGCAGGATTTCTATACTATGTCATATTTATAGATGACTTCTCTAGGAAAACCTGGATCTATTTCCTTAAGTGTAAAGAGTCAATAGAAATCCTCAAAAGGTTCAAAGAGTTCAAAGCACTTACGGAAAACTTCTCCGGGAAGAAAATAAAAACCTTAAGGACAGACAATGGGAAAGAATACACCTCTGAAATTTTTAAGGAATTCTGCATGAGTGCTGGAATTAAGAGGGAGTTCACAGTGGCCTACAACCCTCAACAAAATGGGGTTGCTGAAAGAAAAAATAGAACCATTGTAGAAGCTGCCAA
The DNA here is from genome assembly GCA_007258455.2 of Sequoia sempervirens. Taxonomy (NCBI): domain Eukaryota; kingdom Viridiplantae; phylum Streptophyta; class Pinopsida; order Cupressales; family Cupressaceae; genus Sequoia; species Sequoia sempervirens. The sequence continues at coordinate 11,866 of VDFB02032751.1, forward strand.
AGCAATGTTGCTTGACCAAAACATTGAAACCTCTTTCTGGGCAGAAGCCTCTAGGATTGCTGTCTACATCCAAAATAGATGTCCTCATTCTCATCTTGATAACAAAACTCCTGAACAAGCCTTCACTGGCATAAAACCTGACATTAGTCACTTTAGGATTTTTGGTTGCCCCATCTATATTCATGTGCCCAAGGAGAAGAGATTCAAACTTGAACCTTCCGGAAAGAAAGGGATATTTATGGGATATAGTGAAACCTCCAAGGCCTTCAGGATATTCATACCCGGGCAGAATCAAATTGAATTGAGCAGAGATGTTATATTTGAAGAAGACATTGCATTCAAAAGGGCAAGAAGTTCTAGTGAGATAGAAAATTATTCCCCTAGGGTATTAGAAGTGGATCCTACTCCTGAGATTCAGAGGGAGCATCCTGAGGAAATTCCAAATGAACTTCTATCTACTTCAGATGAGAATACAAATGACAACGGCAAGAAGAGACCACTTTGGGCTAGAAAGATGATCAAAGAAGCTGAGAATCATGCAGCACCCAAAGGAACGTTTAGGGAGAGTAAAAGCCCCAAACGGTTCTCAAGCTACGTTGCTCTAATGAATGACATCATAAATTCAGAACCCACCAGTGTTTCAGAAGCCTTCAGACATCAAGTATGGAAGGACGCAATGACGGAAGAGTATCAGTCCATTCTAAAGAATGATGTATGGGATATAGTGCCTAGACCAAAAGAGAAATCTGTTGTCTCTTCTAAATGGCTCTTTAAAATCAAACATGCTGCTGATGGCAGTATAGAAAAACATAAAGCACTTTTGTTGCAAGAGGTTTCTCACAGAAGGAAGGCATTGATTATGAAGAAACATTTGCACCTGTTGCCTGATACACATCTGTGAGAGCAGTGATAGCCATTGCAGCAACTAAAGGCTGGAAGATCCACCAAATGGATGTAAAAACCGCCTTCCTAAATGGAACCATTGAAGAGGAAGTCTATCTAGAACAGCTCGAAGGTTTTGTGATACATAAACCTGACTCACATGTATGCAGACTAAAGAAAGCACTGTATGGACTTAAACAGGCTCCCAGGGCCTAGTATGAAAGAATTGATAGCTACCTCTTGGGACTAGGATTCTCCAAGAATGATGCAGACCCAAATCTTTACTTTAAGGTAATTAAAGGTGATATGTTAATAATTATTTTATATGTTGATGACCTACTTGATAACAGGAGAAGATCACCTCATTGCTCAAGGAAAGAAGGATCTAACTTCAGAATTTGACATGAAAGACTTGGGCATTTTACACTACTTTCTAGGTTTGGAAGTCTGGCAGAAACCAGATGGCATCATACTAAACCAAGGAAAGTATACTATTGATATTCTGAAGAGATTTGGAATGTTGGATTGTAGACCCATGTCTACACCTATGGAAACCAACCTTCACAAATTGAAAGAAGCAGCAGCAGAATCCAAGTGTGCAGATCCAACCCTTTACAGACAGATGATTGGATCCTTGATGTATCTGGTTAACACCAGACCTGATATTTGTTATGCAGTAAATGTTCTCAGCCAGTTCATGTGTGAACCAAAGGAAATTCACTTAATGGCTGTGAAACATATTTTGAGATATCTTCAAGGCACTATTGGATATGGTCTTCTTTACAAGAATGATCAACTAGATCTACATGGGTACTTTGATTCAGATTGGGCTGGAAGTGTAACCGATCGGAAAAGCACATCAGGTGTTGCTTCAGTTTAGGATCGGCTATGATCTCCTAGATTTGCAGAAAACAATCTTCAGTTGCACAGAGCTCAACGGAAGCTGAATACATTGCAGCCTCAATGGGAGCAAGAGAAGCAGTTTGGCTTCGTAAATTGCTTGTGGGACTCTTTGGTGAGCCCTTGAATCCTACAATTATTCATTGTGATAATCAGAGTTGCATCAAACTCTCTGTAAATCCTATCTTTCATGATAGATCTAAGCACATTGAGATCCCCTATCATTATGTAAGAGATATGGTGGAAAGGAAAGTGATTCAGTTGGAGTATATTAGTACAAATGATCAAACTGCAGACATTCTCACCAAGCCTCTCTCTCGAATCAAGGTAGAGCACTTCAGGAAGAAACTTGGTATGGTTGAAATGTAATTTGTTATTTATGTTTGAAATACAAATTGTTTATAAATTGTACTAATATATAAAGATGTTTAATGTGTAAACTCTTTTGTCATGTGTGTGACTCCATGACCTTATGGGCCTACTCCCCTTGTGTACATTATTGAAAGGTGACGATCTTTCTAATAATGAGCACTTGTATTTGACATTGTAAAGTGACGACTCTACAATGATAAACTATCATGATAGATATCATGTGACTTGATATCTGTGGACATGTCATGATAGTATCTCTTGGACACTTTGATGGATATCATGGGACTTGATATCATCTGAAGATCATTGTGATCCTTAAGAGATAATCATGGTGGATATTTATATCCGTGGATATGCCATGAATTATGGTAGACATCATGTGACTTGATGTCAGTGCACATACCATAATGAAGATGTGTTATGAAGAATGTCATGTGACTTGACAACATTGAGAAAACATATCATATCTTCGATATCACGTGTGAAGGTGATATCTCCACTTATTTTGATTTGAAATATCTTCCCTAGCTAAGAGGGAGTGTTGATGAATGATAGCTTAGGTCAGATATAAACGATGATTGCTATAAGCATCATCATCGTTTATATAAGATCAATTGCTCTTCATATTTAATATTTCTAAAATAAGTAAAATCGAATTTTATAATGCATGTATAAAATCGAATTTAAATAAATGATGTTCAAAATACACATTGAATAAAATTCGGAATTCATATAATATATATCCGCCATGTGTGAGGGGGTATATGTGTTAAGTATGTTTAACCGAATGATAATCGGTTGTAAAGGAAACCCACATGCCCAAAGGGACACGTCCCTTGAGCGGACGTGTCTCCATGTGTGGAGACACGTCCTCTCAAGAGACGCATCCCTTGGGGGCGGGTCTCCTTACATACAAAAAGGAGTTCCACTCTTGATATGTGGAGACACGTCCGCTCAAGGGACGTGTCCCGTTGGGCGGGTCTCCTTACATACAAAAAGGAGTTCCACTCTTGATATGCAAACATCGAAATTTATTAATGTTCTGCAATCAGTACATTCAGCATTAAGAGAAGAAATCTGAAAATCGTCTTTGACATAGAATTTCTCACACAGAATTTCAGACATTAGTTTATTCTTACATTTCTAGGATCCTATTTGATAAAGATTTGATTACATTTACATGCTGATTTGCCATATCAGTCTGCTGTTATTTTGTATCAGACCTGTAGCAACAGTTTATTCGACCTTCTACCAACATCCGGAGGCCTTGTCATTGAGGTATTATTATTATATTTTGTGGGAGAGTTCTTATAATCTCATTGTAGCTTCTTTGGGGGGAGTTATGCTTCATGTTTTTATCATTTCCTTAAAATAACAGCAGCATATGATGTTTTGAAGCATTTTCTAAATGAGCTTATTGTAACACCATTGATAGTAGTAGTACCATTGGTAATTTGCTCTTGTATTCACTTGGCTACTTACCCCACTGAATAAGTGGTGCTCCCGCTGAATAAGTGGTTGAGTTTTTCTCATTTTCATGCCACTCCCGTTGAATAAGTGGTTGAGTTTTACTTTACTTCATATTATACCCGCTGAACAAGCGGAGGACTTTGCTTTGGATTGGTCGGCTTGCCGCCAAGTGTTTATTTCCTTTGTTGTAACTCCCACTAAATAAGCAGATGATTTCCCTTCATGCATCTGGTTTGTTTACTCACCCCACTGAAGAAGTGGTTTGCTTAGAATTTCAACTATTGCAAGTCTTAACACCGTATGCTTTCACCTTGCCCACATCGAGATCTAGGTGATTAGAAAGTGGAAGGCATTTACTCTTTAGTTACCTTCATTTCCAATTAATGCAAAGATCCCCTTCTCACCGTATGCTCTTACCTTGCCCTCATTGGGATCCAAGTGATCAGAAAGTGTAGGGTTACTTGCTCAGTTTGTTTATCACTATTATTTGGCTAATGCTCATAGGTAAAGATTTTGAAAAAAATTCGGGTGGTTATTACAATTGGTTTAAACTACTTATGATTTGATTATAAGGCCCATCTAATAATTCAATTTGACTTTGTCTTCTAGGGTTAAGTTTTAGCACATGTCTTTAGAATCATAAGTAATAGCTGAAGCACTAACATCCTACTTGAGTATTTTAAAGTAGATTTAGACATCTACACAAAGGAGGTAAATTTCCTTTTAATTTGAATTTCACTATAAATTGTTCACTAGACACTTACTCATATGACAAGATGACTTAACCTTAAATGACAAAGGTATCTAAGGTCATGCCATGTACCCTTCGGCATCCCCCTTTCCTAATTAAAGATACATATATTTGGAAAACAATGTAATATCAATTTATGTTACAATTCCTCTATGTATCAAGAGGGGTGTAGTTTGATCATTTGATGAAATGGCACTCCTAACGCCATTTTGGCTTGTACCTATTTACTTCTTGTATTTGAAGTGACATGAGCAAAGAAAATTTATCTAAGGAACTTGTGGTGATTGAGCTTGATAGTTGTGGCTTTGACCTCAAGAGCCTTAGGCTTTTATTGTTTTTTGTTGCATAATTTGTTGGAAATATTGATGTTAAATATAAGAATAGATGTTGTCATTGATGTCAGAAGACAAGTCCAAAATTAGGACATAGCTAAATTATTGTGCAAGTCTTGTGCCAAATTTATGGCACCATTATCGAGATATCGCTGAGCAAGGAGGAGATAATTCTCTACATGGGCCGACCCATTTCCAGCCCTTTTGGAGGAATTTAAAAAGGAAAAATAAAACTAAAGAAATTGGGACAACCCCCCCTCATAGAGTCACCCCATTTAAGCATTTAATTTGTAAATAAAATTAATTTGGAAGAGAACCGACCTCCCTTGTTTGGTGTGCCCACCTTGGGCATGCAAAAATTAAATAAATAAAAATTATTTGACGATATTTGGGCCAACCTCCTTTGGAGGAGTCGCCTCTCTTTGAAGGGGTACATGGTGGTATAAAAGGAAGATGTGAAGGGCAGTTTTTGAAGTAAGAAAGCAATAAGAAATATGTGAATAAAAGCATAGTTGCAGCAGATCTAGAGCAGAATATTATGAAGGATAAATCAGATCTATAATGAAGAATGTTGAACCATATTTGTGAAAGAAGGAAGCAGAATTATGGCAGACCTGTGAAAAACATTTATAGCAGTATAACAGCAGACTTACATAGCAGTTTTGAGCAGACATATGAGCAAAATAATGACAAAATAATTAGTAGATTCATGAGAGACTTCAAGACAGAATTGTGAAGAGTTTTGAGTAGATTAGAGAAGAATTCTGTTATCAGATTTGTGAGTGAATTGATTGCATATCTTTCCTAATTTAAGAGCAGATCTAGAGCAGAAAAAGGAGCAGATTTAAGAGCAGAGATCAGACTTTTTAAGAGCAGAAATAAGACATATTTGGAGCAGACCTAATGCAGATTTTTGTGATGATAAATTTCACATTTGGGGGTATTTATTGAAGATCCTTTTTGCAGATCTGAGTGGGAGCAATTTGTAGATTTAAGAGAAGAGTTTGAGGCAGATTTTTGTTGAAGTCCTTGAAGGAATCTAGGACAAATCTAACAACATTATATTCACTTTGTATTTTGAAGGTTGGTACCTTCTACTTTGCTAGATTAGGAGGTTGGAGCCTCTCACTCAAAGAGATCGGTGTATCTTGCTGAGTTGGTGCTCAGTGGAGGAGATTGGTGTCTTCTGTGGGTTGGTGCCTACGAAGTTGTAAGAAGTTTCCTATAAAAACAGTATTTTGCCATGGTTTTCTCTTGTAAGGGTTTGCACGTAAAATCGTGTATGCATCTTGTGTTCTCTATTGTAGGATCTTGTTTGTGTGGATACTTTGATTATTGCTTTATGATTGCCAAAGTTATAAATTATAAAAGCTGGTCTTATACTGATTCACCCCCCCTCTTAGTATAATCCTGTGTATTTTCTTCATAAATCATAGACTCACATGTAGGTTAATAATAGGATTCCAGGAAGGTTATCTACTACACAAGCTCAAAGCCCAATTCAATAATATATTATAGCAGTTTGCTTTATTTTGAAGGCTTGGCCTCACTTTTAATTTTAATTTGCGGGCCCTGGTAAAGGCCACATTTGTCAAACAAAGAGTAAGGCTTACCAAGGAATCTCATTAAGATAACAAAAATCATGGATATATGGAAGTTAAAGATCCCGATTACCTATTTCTACAATTATTCAAGGACAAAATTACAAAGCCAATGCCACTTAAAAAGGCTAAGCATTAAGACTTGAAAAAAACTAAAAAGAACAAAATATCTATTTAAAGATTACTACTATAATGGTAATCTGAACAGCGAGTTATACTCATGTGATGGGAAGATAAACCGAGTCACACGAAATGCATGCACAGACCATTATATAGTATATACACATAGCACAAAATACTTATCTAGAGACATGTTTCACAAGAATATGGAACGGGAATGCTCCCATTATTATTGTATGCAATGTAAATGTATCCATATATCATTGGACTTCTCGGTCAATGGACAGATCTCTCTCAGTACATGGCAAAGAAGTATGTATAGGATCAGTCAAAAGGAGAGCATGAGTTGAATATAACCCACATAGTGGTTACAATTATAAAGTAATAAAACTCTACTCCACACTCATTATTGAAATGAAAGTTTGGGAAAACAATTTAGAATGAAAATTCTGAGGATATTAAGACAACCCCACACCATCAATCAGATATCTAAATACATGGAACAGCCAAATTCTCAAGTGAGTCATCCGAAATTGTGAATGCAGAACTTATTGTCAATGTATTAAGTGTTACTCTAGCCAGACCATACAATTTTTACATAAAGAAGAAAAATCTTAATTACAATAAGCATTGTCATATTTACAGACACAAAGCCCTCTCCTATGTCTATACAGTCTTACATATAGGCTTCCTCCAAACATAATCATATCCTTGCTTTCTCTTCCATAAGAAATTGTGGCCTTCACATGATTTTTCTTGGTTTATCTTCCCAAAATCTTTAACCCTCCCAAGGCTTTACTCTCATCCCACTTTTAAAAAATAGACTTATAAGTGGAAAAATTTAAAGCCTTTTGAACTTTAGGAAGGCTCTACAACTCACGTCCAACTAGGGTTTGCGTTTGAGAAGGTTTGGGAGCTTTTGTGCCTTGCATCTGCTCCACTCTGCAGGGTCTGGAGGCTTCCACATTTTATGGAGGGGGGTACGCCCCCCCTAAAAGTTTTGGCAGTGGTGGCGGATTGGAAACGGCGGGTAAAGATGGCCCCAGATAATTCAGGGACGCGGTGGCCGGGGAATCTACGTCTTACGCGACAGGGGCGTGGTTTGAGGCGGCAGCTTCCGGTGCTAGCGGGGTCTCCGACGGCAATGGTGGGGAAAGAGGTAAGGAGCCCTCCTCCCTGCCATTGAGGCTCCCTATTCCACTGAGTATCGTAATGCAGGATGTGATAAAATTCGAAAGGGTTAAGTTGAAAAACATTGCTTTCTTTTTTGCTGCTTTAGACCCCAGCAACACACCTTCTAGGAAATTCCTTGACAAATTCTTTGCGGATGTTTGGCAAAAAAAAAATTAGGAATTTATGTTTCGTTCTACCGCATGATTCAAAAGGGACTCTTTTTGGTGTTCTTGAGAAACCATGAAATACAACAAAAAACAGTTAAAAACCCATTTTGGAAAGTTGGTAAGAGTGTGTTTAGGGCAATACCATGGATGCATGGGGTAAACCTAGATGAACTCATGGCACTGTCCAGCCCTAGATGGCTCCTAGTGAAGAACATTCCCAACGAATTGTGGGTTGTTATCCCACAATTGTTGGTGTCGTTGGGCACCGTGATAAGGTTGGACAACCCGAGGGTTACCCTCCTGGATTTGAATGATAGGGTATCGATTGCCCTTACGCCGGGTCAGGATGTGCCAGAGTATTTAGACCTACAAATAGACTATGGGGTGCATGAATGCCAGATTGAAATTTTGGGGGGCCTTGGTGCCTGTTATTTGTGCAGGTGTGAAGGCCACATAAGAAGGAACTGCCCTACAATAAACAAAAAGAAAGATAATGGGAACCCTAATCCAAAAGAACTGGATGGAGACTTAGTCCCAGGCATCAATTATGGGGTCGGTGGGGAAGGAAGCCCCGCAGAACCTAGGGCAAAAAACTCAAACGACCAGGGCTCTAGCCCAGTCACGGAAGAGCAAGTCCCCTCAGTGGTTGAAGTGGACATGGCGCCCCCAGCCTCATTTACTCCAACTCTGATTGATAAGAGCAATTCCTTCAACCCCTTGTAGGCGGTGGAAGAAGAGAATGTGGAACGAGTTGCACATAACTGTGAGGCCGTTGAATCTGTCATTGGGTGTGGTAATAAAAAAATCTCTAACAATAAAGAGGATGCACCTAAACTCAAAGCCCAACAGTTAGTGATGAAAGAAGTAAGAAAGAATATAGAAAAGAACAAAGATGCAGAGGAAAAAACCCTTGATCTTAAAATCTTCCAATACAAAAACTTCAAACTCACAGACCACAAGTTGGATCCAAAACATAAAACTATGAATAGAGATTCAAACTCTGGTAAGGAGAATAGCAATCTAAAACATGGGTGTCCTCAACTTGAGTTCGATTGCCCCCTGGGCACTATGGCTCACTTGCCTCCCAAGCAAATGGATGTGGTATCCATGGAATCTAGTGCAGCAATGGCAAGAGCTGGGTTGCAATTGGGAGGTAGTACCCCGAAGACACCTGACACTTAGATAAAGGACCGGGAAGAAGGGTCCCCCAAGGCAAATGGGGGGGGAAAACCAGACCATGTCATTGACAATATCAATAAAATGAGAGAGTTCATCAATAACAGAATAAAGAAGAATGAGGCTACCCTAGGCTGTTCAAGACTGAAGGGGGTAAGCCAGGCTGGCAACCCAGAACTAAACACCGGAAAAAACCCAGAAAGGGCATTGGATCAAGGTAGGGAACCAACAAGGACTATGGAGAGCTTGGATGGTGAGTAGGTTACCCATGAAAGTCGAGAGGGCTCAATGCCTACCCCTCCGGGCCCAAAAAGAAGGGGCAGAAAGAAAGGGTCTGTCAGCAAATTTAGGGGGAATAGCATAATGTTATGCAAAAACCAGAGCAAGAAGACCAGCATTATACTTCCTTCACCTAACACCAAAAGGCTAGAGTGTGAAGAAGCCTCTCCTAAATTCTTTGAATTGTTCACGAAAGGCAAAAAGGTCTCCACTGACCTTGCCACCAATGAACATTAACTGCACTTCTCGGAATGTGAGGGGACTAGAATCCCCTGACAGGAAATACTTGGTGAGGAGATTTCTCAATATGGAAAAAGACAAGGATTTTGTACTACTTTAGGAAGTGAAGGCCATTGGTTTCACTCTTGAGACTAATTTGAGGTTCATCTGGAATAGTGCATCCTTTCTAGTCACCAAGCATGAAAAAGGGAAAGGGGGAACTGCCATACAAATGGCCAAGAACTGGGAACAGTCCCTAGTGGACAATGGCACTTCCCCCTGCAACAAAGCAGTGTGGGCAACTTTTGAGAGAAATGGAGCCAAATTTGGCATATGTTTGGTCTATGCCTCAAACGACTACAAAGAGCACATTGAACTTTGGAAATGGCTTGCAACCCTTCCTGATGTCCCTTGGGTCATTGGGGGGATTTTAATATGATAGAAAGCTTGGAGGACAAAAAAGGAGGCCTGGATATGGAATGGAAAGGAAATGAGAAGCACTTCTGGTGGAGGTTGAAAACCAAGCTGAATCTCCTTGACCCTTTGGAAGGGTTGAAGCACCAAAACAATCAAGTTTGGTACACCTGGTGTAACTCTAAAAAAGGGGGAAGGAGGGTGTACTGCAGGCTAGATAGGTTATATGTAGATAAAAACTGGTTCAATTTTTCCCCGTTGGATGGTGGGATGGGTGTCATGTTGTACCCATACACCCTATCTGACCACCATCCAATCAAGGCTACCCTGATCCTAAACTCTGCTAGAAGGAAGGAAAGTAAAAAGGAGCACAACTTTATCCTCAATACTAGCCTGCTTAAAGAAGAAAGTTGCAGAGATGCTATTTGCACCCCTAGGGGAATAAATAACTACCTTCTAAAAGGTGAAGAAGCAATTCAAAGGTGGGAAGCAAACACTTGGCAATGGAAAGGAGGAAGGAAGAAAACAATCTCCAAGAGGCATTGCTAGGGGAAAAAATAAGGCTGCAGAGCAACCCAACTGATGAAAGAGTCAATGAGGAAATGGTCTCTATTAAGAACACGCTTAGAAGAATCCAATCACACAAAATCCAAGGCCTGAAAGTAAGAGCCAAAATCAACTGGCTCGATAATGGGGACAAGGGGACCAAATTCTTTTTTAGGCTGCTAAAAGAGAAAGGGGTTAGAAAGAAAATTGACCAGATAAATCACAATGGCACCCTTCTCAATAATCAAGAAGATATCTCTAAGCAATTCCTCCTGTTCTTCAAAGACCTCTTCTCTTCTGAAGGTGATTCTGAGGAGGGAAGAAAGGCAAGAAGGCTCATCAAGGGAATGATTCCTCCCAAGATCTCCCATGAGGATTCCTTGCTCCTAGCCAAAGAAATCAGCAAGGAGGAAATCAGGAAGGCTATTAACTCAATGAACAATGATAAATCACCCGAGGCGAATGGTCTACCAGTCAAATTTTTCAAAGAATTCTTAGAATGGATATGTGAAGATCTGCTCCAGGTTTAGAGATAAGCCATCAACAAGGGATCCTTGGGGAAGGACATTAACAGAGGCATTATAAGGCTACTCCCCAAGGATGGAGATAAAACTAGCTTGAAGAACTGGAGACCTATCACTCTCTTAAATGTCTCTTATAAAGTCCTAGCCAAAGTCCTAGTCCTAAGGCTAGTCAACATCTTACCAAAACTCATAAACAGTTCCCAAACAGGATTTATAATGTCACGTCTTAGACTTTGATGCTGTTTTGACCATGACTTTGTGGGATTTATTATATGAATTATGATACGTGTTAGAGCAATATGATATAATACAATGCTTTGGTGTATGGAAATGTAGGAAAAATATTTGTTTTTAGAATTATGAGTGCATTTTATTTTTAAATTATACAAGATAGAGCAAAATAGGAGTGTTGATTTAATTATTGCTTAAATTTATACTTCTATATTGGTTACTAATACACTTTCGTTGTTGCACGCCTGAGTGCATTTGAGTTGCAGGTGGTCGAAGACGAAGAGTGTGATTGAGGAAAAGAAGGCTAGCTTCCCGATAGGGTAAAAGAGGAGAAACTCTCGATCACACACACACCACTTAAAAATCATGTAGTTGCATTTAGGCCATGTCTGTTTTTAATGTGATTGTTTAAATTGATTACATGGTTTGAATAAGTGATTGATATAAACAAAATATATATATATATATATATATATATATATATATATATAAATAATAACATAGCAAAATTAAAATATAGTTTAATTATCCATAAAAGTTGTGAAAAGAGTATGGTTTATTTTATTTAGTTTATCCCATTTATTTTTGTGCAATAAAAAGGAAAAATCTGATTTTAAAAAAAAAAGAAAAAAGGGAAATTAAAAATAAAGTGAAAATATTATATTCACATATATTATGGAAGAAATAATTGGTTTGCATATTAAAAGGTAGAGATATCTTTGTTTGCATATGTTTTTAACCTTAGTCCAAAAATTGGGAGAAATGAACAGCCCCGAGAAAACTTTGGGCTCTGGGGAAATTTTCCTTAAAACCAACAATGCTGTTGGCATGTGGCAATCTCTGGAATTTGCATGTAAAATTTATCTGTCATTTGGAAATACTCTGCATGATCCTCGGAAGGAGGAATAAAGCTTTAAGGGAGAAAAGAGAACATTCATTCAGACATAACCAGAGCTCGGGAAGAGGGTGATAGGAAGGTAAAACTGGGCATCTGCACTGGAGAAAATTGCCAGGTTATTTTCCATACTTTGCTTCCAATCAGTTTAAAATTGCAGTAAGAAATTGAAGAAATGAAATGCATCATTCTATGAAATGATTACAGATATCTGAGAAATCTTTTCCAATTTTACTTTGAATCTGGGTAATAGCTTACTTCTCATTGTTGCATTATAGAAAGAATACCCAATCTTTTCTTCCAGATTAGGGTTACATTCTGTTGCAAAAGCTGCAAATTATTAAACTGCTCTCAATTATATTTGGAAACATACATAAACATATATATATACATATATATATATGCACAGGAATCTGTATTCCCGTGCATATATACATATACATATATAAATGCATATGATTTTGCAAGAACAACTTTCACCAGAAATTAATTCGAAATTCCTTTGAGATAAATTTAAATGCAGTATAATACTGGGCAAAACATTTCTTTTTTTTTTGTTATGAAATTGTTTAACTGTAGGGAGAAGGGGAGGGATTTTTCCCCAGCCCTTCCCATAGGAAGGGCACGGCTCTGTGGGGAGGCTCGCGCCCTCCACAGGCCACGGCCTGTGGAAGGGGCGTGAGCCCCCTCACAGCCCGCGCCCTCCCCATGGGAGAGGCAAGGGCTTCCTGCACCCTTAGGGTGCTCAACACCAGTATGAAACTCTGTAAAATACTTTTATTCTGTGTGCTCAGCCTGAAAATGTGAGAACAGTTATAAAAATCAGTATTTCTTTCTTCTTAAACATATATATATATATATATTTACATTCAGCTGTATATTGTATTTATATATATATATATATATAAATATATACATATATATATATATATACACTCAGCTGTATATGTATATATATATATATATTCATCCATATATACATAAATGCAAGTTTGAACAGGGAAACCATCTTCATAATATGATATGATTTCTGTCAAAAATACACAAACATCTCAGTAATTGGAAGCTGGAAATATGAACAAAGGCAAGAACTTCTGAGAAAACATGTAAACTGAAATTCCACTTGATCACATTGTCATATACTCACATACAGTTGTACAGTCCTGAATAATAGTATACATTATAAACTCGAATGCAAGTTTTTCTTTCAAACCTCTGTTATTCCGAATGAGTTGCCCTGTTTCTGTATATTACTAATATCCAGAAACCTGTAGTAAACTAAGAATTACTCTTTCAATTAGCTTGAATTTGGAAGAGTAGAAGAATATACATAAATCTGTGAACATTATTTCATACAAAAGAGTTAGTTAATTACTCTACTTGTGTCTGTACACTGATAGAATCGTGACATACATACATTTCTTTTTACATTTTAAAAGAGAAGCTTGGATTAAAAACAGAATCAGAAAAGAATTACTTACAAAAAGAGTAAAATGCAATCTTACTACTGAACTTGCAACCTTTCTTTTCATTTGTCCAATGTAATTCAAAAGATGTTATGAAATTCTCATTTGAAATTCTTTTAGAATCAATTGAATGCATGAAACATGTATGGAAAATGCACAACTTTCTGCTTTTGTACTTTATTATACTTTACTTTTGGTAACTTCCGGGACAGGATGCCGAAGGTGGATGCACAGAGACGGTAGCTTTACCTTTTCTAAACTACCATTTGCTTATTTTAATTTATGCTTGGCCAAGCACTTGTACCATTGAAATAGATGGATTTGTTTAAAAGCCTAGAAATGTATATGTATTTGAGTCTCTGCCACCTCCTGTTGCAAGAAATATGTTTTCTCATGTTAGAAATGCATATAGGCACCGGGCATGCATCGAGAGTTCCCTCCTGTTTTATTGTGTCAGGTTGCTAGGCTCCTTTATGCAGGGCCGGGGATTCCTTCGAGTTAGGAAGGAACCCGGGGAAGTCATGTACTTCGTGGTTGGGCGGAAAAGGCGCCTGAATCACACTCTTGGCCCCAGCTCGCAAGAAGACCAATAGTGTCACGGCGGTTGGAGGTTCGGAGTTTTATTTGCTATTGATGAACTTGTGTAACATTCTGGAAATGGCTTGTATAGCGCCATTGTATGTATATTTATATTTGACATTCATTGTTGAAACTTTGAAATAGAAGTATGGCATGAAAGAATCTAATGTAACATTGATATGTAGAATTAAAGTTTTATGACGTAGCATTGAAAAAAGATGTTTCATTGGAATTATTGATCTCTTCCGAGTATAGATGAGTAAGTATATATGAAAATTCATTAATGTACTTTTGCCATGTGCATAATCTTGATAAATTACAATGTTGTTATTTGTATACATGAAATGCAATTTAAATTCTCTTTTACTGAGCTCATTTTGGAAGTTTTTATGAATGATATTAATTACTTGAAAACCCTTTTGAAACGGAATTGAACAATTGAAAATGCTCTTAATTTTCTGAGCGCTACATATAAAGGGAAGGTACATTTTGGAGAACCTCATCACCAGTTGGGAGGCTATGGAATGGTCGAGATTGTCCAAACAAAACTCTGCCATGTTGCTGCTAGACTTTGAAAAAGCATATGACAGGGTTGAGTGGGCCTTCTTAAGAACAATCCTAGAGGCCTTTGGGTCCCCTCTGCAATTTTGTAATATGGTCAACACTCTGTTGAAAGATTCTTCAGCTCAAGTGGACATTAAGGCACACTTTCAGAACCTTTCATGTTGGAGAGGTCTATAAGGCAGAGTTTCCCTCTTGCACCTACCTTGTTTTTTATTGCCTCTGACTCTTTGCACTTCTTCCTTAGAGACATGGTGTCAACACCAAAGATAAGGGGGTTGCGCTTACCAGACAACAATGAACTACCAAACATCCAATTTGCGGATGACACAGCAATATTTGTTGATCTAGTGGAGGAAAACATGGAAAATTTGCTGTGCAATCTCAATCTATTCTGCCAGGCCTCAGGTGCAAAGATTTCCAGAACAAAATCTATAATGTTGGGATGGTCAGACAAGCCGCTTGATTGGCTACAAAAGTTTGATTTTCAATGGGGGGGCCCTAATAAACAGATAAGATACCTTGGCATCCCCTTTGCAATTAGTCCATGTCTGAAGGACATGTGGCACTGGATAAAGGAAAAGATTGACAAAAAGATGGGCAGGTGGAATAAGCAATACCTATCCCTGGCTGGCAAATTCCAGGTTTGTCAAAAGATCCTTTCTTCTTACTTTGTCTATTATGCTTCAGTATGGTTTTTCAATAGCTATCAACTGAAAGAAATACAAAAGAAAATTAGAGGCTTTCTCTAGTCTGATGGTAAGGGGAAAAGGAAGAAACACTCAGTCAGATGGGACTGGTGCTGTTTGGGCAAGAATCAAGGGGGAATTAAGCTAAAAGACCTAGAGAAGCAAGGAATTGCTTTAGCTAGTAAGTGGATTTTTAAGGTACTAGAAGGAAATGAACCCTGGAAAGTGCTAATCAGGAACAACATTCATTTAGGCACTCCCAAGCAAGCAAGGTCGTGGAAACAACTGTCTTTCAGTGATCTGCTTCTATTGAAGCATCCTATAGTCCCTGCTGGTTCTATGGTGTTCAGAAGCATTTGGAAGGGATGGGAAATAATTAATAAACACGTCACCAACTCCTCATTCACTGTCCAGAATGGCAATACATTGCATCCCAGCTGCTCCATTTGGTGGAATTTGGAACACAAGGGAAAGCCTTTGGCCTTGCTCCAAGGTTGCTCCGCCAAAAAGTGGGCAGCAGTAGGAGTCAAGACCTTGAAAGATGTCCTAGTAAATGGTAAGGTCAAGAAGTGGGAAGATTTGAAGGAGGAATTCCATCTTCCCCCATCCGGGTTGAGAACCTACACTGTACTAAAGCAAGCCTGTGAACTTTTACCCCCACTCAGTCCTAACAGCTCAGTCAGAGATTTTATAGAGCAGCTTTCTTGGAAAGGCAACACTCCACTAAATTCACTTCAGGCAAAGGTCATCTACCAAGAACTAATGCACAGTGATTCCTTAATTGAACACCTAAACAAATCTTGGCAAGTAAACCTTAGTAGTAAGGATTGGCATGAAACATTTGCATCAAACTGGTCCTCTGTTCTGGACCCCAAAAAAGCTTGTCTAAGATGGTTAATTTTGTTGCAAAGAGCCCCTGTCAAGTGGAAACATGATGATATTGAAATATGTAACATGTGCAGGCTCCCAGAGACTGTTGATCACATATTCTTTGAATGCTTGTATGCAAATGAAGTCTGGAAACTCCTATGTAACAGCATGTTAATCTGGAAAACTAATGGCAAAATTAATTGGAAAGATGTCCTTCTATGCAATGATAAAAAGCTTGGCAAAGAGATTAATCCGTTTTGGCATTGTATTTCTAATGAAATTCTATGGCATTTGTGGAAGGCAAGAAACAGTGAGAAATTCAATGGGGAGAGGAGGCTCCTTACTGAGTCTGCAAAGAGACTCACCCTTTTTAACATTGCTTCGCAGGTTATATTGACGATGAAGAACTCAGAAGGCGAAATTCCGCAGATTCTTGCAGGCAGAGACACTTCCTGTCAATCATAACAAGGGCAAGTCTGGACATAGCTGGCAGGTGGGCCATTCCAATTTGGCCACTTTCATGACTGCAGTGGAAAATTTTCAGGAGGACTACAATGGGAAAGCAAAGGCCAATGAGGATCAGCACCAGTTCTGGTCTTCAATGTTGCATTCAAAGGAGAATTTGAAAACTGAAGAGGTTTCCTACAGAGATGAAATGTTGGTGGCAGAGACACTGGCTGGGTGGAGCAGCCTTGAGTCGGGCAGTGAGAGCAGTTTCAGCTGAAGCAAGGGCTGCTTGGAGTCTTCTTTTTACGCTGATTTTGCAGTGTACAGCAGATATAAATGGAGCTTTTTGCACAGCCTGTATATAGATCAGAATTTGTTTTGCACAGTTGTTGGTGTTAGGAAAAGCTTTGTATTTTGCGCAGTTGATGGCACAACTTTGTTTATGGATCAGAATTTGTATGATAGTTCAGATTTTGTATGTTGCACAGTTGAAGGGACAGCCTTGTATATGAATCAGAATTGGTATATGGTGCAGTTGATGATCTCGAATCTCAGTTCATGTATATGCACAACCATGCTAATGTATAGCAGCTTGAAGCATACCTGTATAGGGGGGTCAAACAGTAAAATGTGGGGGTGAAAATAGCTGATTAAATACTTGTTGATGTAATTTTGTTGATTGCACTCTCTTTAATTCAAAAAAAAAAGTAGACTTATGCTTTTTACTTACCATATATTTTCAAAATAGAGTTATGCTTTACTCTCACCCTATATCCCTAAACTTTTGTTTCATTCTTATCCTATTGTCATGTCCCCTTCTTAAGATTGAAGACTTTGGTTACAGAATTGTGGCCTATGTCTTTTTCCCATAGGCTAAGGGATTTGATAAGAGAAACAATTATGATTTGGAGCCCAATTATTGTTTTGAAAGAAGGAACTAAGTGTTGTCATTTAAGGCTATCTAACTGAAACTTTGAGATCTATGTACTAAATTATTTAAAAGTGCCTTTTAATTTTGTTATGGAGGGAAAAGAATTTATAAAAAGCCAAAAATTGTAGCTCCTATATATGTAAAGGAAAGCGCCATTTTTCAAAATCCTATTGTCATAATTTTCAAATTAAAATTTCAAAACTGAGCATTCAAGGATGAAGCTGCTTGGCTTATGAATTCTGGAGGGCATAAACCCTCTTGAATTCATTGTGGATTTGGAAACAAAAACCCTCACATTCAATTGGATGATCCTGCATCAAGGATTGTGATTGTACTCATTGATTTAACTGGAAGCAGTTATCATTTGCAACCAGATCACTATTTTGTCAAATTATTGAATTTTTATTTAAGCTAATAGCAGTGCCTAACTTGATGGTTTATATATTGAGATTTTATTATCATTTTAGTAGGGTTATGTCATTTTCCAACTATTGCCGTAAAGCACAAACCTCAGCCACTTTCCCATGGAGCTGGTCGCACATCTTGGATGGGTTTTTTTGGTGGCTGTTACCCCTTTTTCTAGGCTACACTTAATGGGATCAACAACTATTTTCTCCCAGATCTAGTTACCCAAGTCTATGAGTGGATCGCTCCATCTATATTTATCAAATTATCAACTAATAGTGCTTAATTTCAAAGTTTAGTCACTGTTGTTAATGCTGATCATTACTGGCTGTCTACTCAATTAATTGTTGCTGTTTATCAGGTTTAATTTAGTCGAAAATTGATTTTTATTTATAATCAAAACTGACCTCTAAACATCTGTTTGATTCTTGTTATTCACGGGGCTACTCAGCCACCTAAATCAGGTTATTTGTCTAAATCTCCAAAAATTAATCAATTTTAGATTGTTGTCTTCCATGAGCAGATCTAGATCTTGCAATTGTTTGGATTTATTTGTCAATTATTATTAATAGATGTTAGAATAAATTTTGAAGATTATTTTACTGAATTCATTAGCGTAGGATTTACTTGTTTGCATTTTGTTTTCAGTCTTTTATATTCAAAAATAAATTTAAAAAATTAGCATAGTTTCCTAGTGTTCCTGATTGGGGACATTACACCTATCCTACTGGAATAAACTTGTTCTTTGTTCATATGCAACATTCTCATGTGTAAAGATTATTTTCCATAGTGAAACAAATCAGGACCTTACAAGCTTAATTCTCATCTTGTTTTTCTAGAATAGACTTGTTGATGTGATTTTCATGACCGCACCAACACAGAATAAAGTCGCCAATGGCTACCCTATTCTCTCTTGATCAAAGTATCCAGCACGCTAAGATTGCGAGAGAGTTCGTGCTTTCAACCCCAAGTTTCCTTCAGTGAAATAGAATACCCTCAATTGGCTCGATGTGTTTTTGCTGGTATTTCAAGGGGACTTACACAATTGTTCGGCAGCTGACAACGGACAGCAGATTAAGGGCTTCACGTGGTTCGAATGATTTGGCAGGTAAGCACAAGTTTCCTAATACTAACCAGAAATGAACTGAATTTAAATGAGTGCAAGGCCTAAGAAGTTTATGTTCTATCTAAGGACGGGACATGGGATCAATCTCAACAGACTTCAACTAGACTCTGCTCCGCCTCACATTGGACAACTTGCACAAAGTCGGTGCAATCTTCAAGGGAGTGACGAGAGGTTTTCAAATTACAACTCAACACGTAAGTACCATCAGAACGACGCATACAAACACATGAATCACAATCGAAGTTAAGTTTGCAATGTTTTCCAGTTGACCACGCAAGACAAACTTGCTGTCAGCAAGCCGCTAGTGGTATGGATCAAAATGAAGCTGCCTTGACTAATACCACAAATCCACAGCTAACATCTACTTGCATGAAAATGAAAACTACTCTAAATTAAGTTACTTCTTGAAGGGGAAGGGATGAAGAAACCTTGCTAGCTGATCATAACAAAGATGAATTCACCATCAATGAAAGCTTTTTTTTATTATGATAGTTTTTCACAACAATCTCTTACAAAGTTTTCAAAGGAAAACTTTCCTTCTCCTTCAAACTATACTATGCTAACAAGCTAAGCTATCCCTCTGCTCTACTCTCTAGTCTGACCTCTAAGCTAATGAGATACAAATGAGGGGGGATGCCCCTTTATATAGCTGGCCAAGTCCAACGGACGATTCAGATTACAATCAAATGGATGGCCCAAATTGTGCCACCTCAGCCCTAACCCTAAAAAGAGAAGTGGAGTAATAAATGAACAATTAATGTCCACTATCCTCTAGAAGATTCATGTTTGTAAACGCGTTCACACTGTTCTTCCTGACTGCAAACTGAATGAGTTTGATCATCATTGCTTCAACTTCTTGCATGGCAGGCACGTTCTTGATCTAACTTCAAGCCTGCAACCTCTTTCCTCTGCTTGATGATGATTTTCCTCCTTGATGTTGTTCTTCAACTTTGAAGTACTTGATGGTGACCATTAATGCTTGGGTTTCCATCTTTCCCTCCATCCTGAGCTTTGAAAACATTTCTTCTTTGCCACTTGAGTTGGGCACATATTAGGTCTCAACACTTAGCCATTTCTTGCAACTTTTCTTCTTTCATTTTTTGGGTGTAACTGAGATCTTGTGGAGGAGCTCAAAACACATAACTTTATCTCCTTTCAAGGTTGTAATATCATCTTGGTCCATTGCTTCAAGTCATCACGCTCTGGCCTCGACGTTCACCCTTCAAAACAAGCAAGGAGAAGAGCATCAAAACGCTTCATAATATAAATTCACTTCACTCACCTGATTTTCATGCTTTAACTTCCAAGGTCCGAGTGATCTAGTTCATCCCTTTCCTCTAGCACAACTTTGCTTTCTTCATGATTTTTCAACATCTGTAGGCTGGGGCATATGACTCCTGTGCATCCTATTTCAATGCCTTAGACAAATTTCATCCTCCTCAAGAGCATATTTAAGAGATGCATTTTTAAAATCATCTTTTGAAAGTGTTAGCTTCAACTGCATCTTCTTCAAGAAATTCACTTTTCCAGCTGAGGCGTTGACAACCTTGATTTTATTCATCTCTGATTCGATCAAATTCACCTAGGCAATCAACTTCAAATTCAACCGCCAAGGCATTTTATTTCAACAACATATTTTATCCTTCCTGCCTTAGAATTTTTTTTAAATTTTCCCCTTAGAAAATTCATCAATCAGGTGCCCATGAAAAATCTTCATCTCGAAGGCCTCGGTGAAGTGTGGAAGACTTTAAAATCCATTCCTCATCGCAGACGTCCGATACCCAGAAGAAAATTCCCTTCAGAAGGCGTCGAATTCATGTGTCTACAAATGAAGGGGTACATTTAATTTTTTGAATTTTTAAACCTTAGAAAAATATTTGTCAATAAATTTATTCTTTATTCTTCACATCTAGGCATATTTTCTTGCTTGGCCTTGAAAATTTTCATCAACTTTGTGAAGCTAGAGCCTTCTGACATATCTTTGTCAATTTTATTCATGTCATAACACATTTCATCATCCCCTGCAAGCTTAGGCGTACTTATTTGGAGGTGGAATTTTATGCCTTAGAAAAAATTTCATCATCAAAGTTCATCTTGCTTCTCTGGGTGTGCTTCTTCTCTTTTTGACACTTAGGAAAATTTCAAATTCATCCTCCTTCAGCTAGGCGCATGAAATATTCCGAGCCAATTTTTTTTTTGTTTTTTCAGATTACAAATTACAAAGCAATGCACCTGTTAAGGTTAGCAATTAAACCAAACGTTGCTGAAGCAACTCTAACCAGGATGTACACCAGGATCCCGATGCGGCAAGGTGTGAGCATTGGTCAGAGGATCTTAATCAAAGTGCTTATGCAAGAACTCTAACCAAGAATGGCGCCAATGATGGCGAGCATATGGTCAGAGGGTCTTCTACACTAATACGGAAAGGAACTCGACACCAAGTATGTGCTACCCAATCCAGGATGGAGTTGAGGCGACAATATGGTGGAGTATTACAAATTACAATGCTTGAAAGAAATAACTGAAATGCTGAAAGTACTCAACACCCAGAATGTGCTTTCTAACCCAGAGTGGGAAAGTAGCTACCATAGGGCGGAGGTAAACTAAATACAATAGCAAATGCTGAAAGTAAAGATGAGCATTACAATTTGATAAAGCAAGATTCTAAATTGCTGTCAGTACTACTGCCAGCTTACAATATGAAAGATGATATCTTGCTAACAATGCAAATCAGTATATAAATAGAGTTGCAACGATATTAGTGAATTTCTTTTGCTGAGAAGTAAAGCTTAAAACTGAAATGGCACTAAACAGATCCAACCTCTTTTTCAAACTTGGGCAATCCACAATGAAGCCTCCGCATAGCCTTTACAGAACTCTCACACCCATCCAATAAGGAAGTTGCAGTTTTCTCCAAACTGTTATGACAGACCTGCACCTTTCCACATATAACCAGCAACATAGAGATTCCTTGAATAGCTCGAAACTCACTCCCTACTTACTCAAATGGCATGATATCGAATGCAAATCACTACTAGTATGGAGGCGCTCAAACTAATAACAAAAAACAGACTCAAAATGCAAACATTATTTAATGCACAATTTCCAAGACACAGCAGATGGTACAGCCCAGCACAGGGGGGATTTCTCTTTATAAAATATGATGCTTCTCTAAAAAATCTACAACCTGGCACAAATGGGCGCCTTGCCTAGACAGATAGGATTATGCAATACCCAGAACAAATATTTTTGTATTTTCTTATTTATGAATAAAAACTCAAATCTGCTGAAGCTAAAATGCAACTCTAGAAATCATCTAATATGCAAAATCGGATCTAGACAGCCACAAGCTGATTACAATGCACACAACTCAAAGCAAACTCACAAACTAGACTATTTCACCACTAGTTGCTGTGTTGCAAGCAAGAAGCAATGCCCGAGCTAGGAGGCCTTCATTCCTCGAAGCAGTTCCAGAGCCAAACCGGCAGCATAACAATACTATAGACAAAAGATGATCTCAATGATAACCAAAAGCTCCCTTTTATAATTTTCGGTTGACTCTTCTCGAAACCCTAACCTTCTTTTTTGAGTCAAACCCTAATCCCAAGAGATGGCGTCCCCTTTCTTCACTTTGACTTTTAATTAAATTCACAACTTAGGAAAAGGCGTCCCATGTCATGTCCCCTTCTAGTTGACATCTCTCAGAGCACAGGATTAGCCTATTATGCGACCCTCGTAGGCTGATGGGATGGATAGAGGGTCTTGATGGAGCTTGGCTCAGCTTCAGTTGTCAGTATTTGATCAGTTGGCTTTCGTTCGGGCTTATTCGGACACAGTTTACCTGAGTTGCTATTTTTAGCAGTATTTGGCACTCAGAGAGGCACCCCTGCTATTTTTAGCAGTACAGTTTGATCACGTGCAGAATCACTCCCTGGTTTGCCAGCTTCAGACGGTTCGCGCATCGGACGTTTCTTGAGGGAGTTATTAATATTTGATTGATTAATTAAATATTAATTAAATTGAGCATATAATATAAAGTTATAATATGTTAATATTATAACTTAAGTGAAGGGGTCGCCCATCATAGAAGGGGCCAATTTTTAATTATATTTCATAATTAAAAATTTGAGCAGAGACTTGAAATATTAAAATCAAAAGTTCGAATTATTTTAATGATCCCTATTTTTAAGGAAATCGCACTTTTCAAGAGTATAAGGCATTTTCATTGAAAATCGAGCCATTATGTTATTTGTGAATTGAAAATTGTTCAAGTCTTGACCAGAGCACGGAAGCCAAGGGTTTCAGTCTCAGAGCATTGGGGAACAAGCCATCTCCAGTGAAAGCGATTCAGAGGGTGTGAGATATCATCCGATTTATTGCCAGGCAAAGAGGTTTTTTCATTCAAAAGAGATTACAGAGCTTCATAGAGATTAATATATTCAGGGGTTTCAGAGTTGGATTCAGTTGAAAGAGTTTCTTCAGTAGATGCGCCCATTTTTGTCAGATCTTGAGACTCCAGATAAAGGCCGTACTTTATTGCTGCAGCTTCAAGCCGTACATCTGCTGCATACAGGCCGTACCTCTTCATAAAAGCCGTACTTTTCTTCTGAGAGCAGATCGCTTGCCTTTCTTGCAGTCTGACTTCACAGTAGAAGGCGCTTGGCATTTGGGAGCATTGGATATCATCTGGCTAAAGGATATTTTGCATTTAGATAGCCATACTGATCTGATTTCTCTCTAAGGCGGCTGAGATCAGGTTTTTAAATATTTCCAATTCATTTGTCTTTTCACTTGCATGTCAAAAACCCATCATTGTAATGATTTGGAATGAACAATAAATATGCTGGATCTCTATTTCAATAGCTATTTGCTTAGTTCGCACCTATTTGAGATTATTTAGATTTTTAAATCAATTATTGCAAAAATCGCATTATCTCTTTATTGCACAAAAACCCAAAAACAATCAAAAACGCAAAAACAAACAAAAACAGTCAGATTCAGAGTTTAGGGGAAACAAGGGTTTCTACATCCCACTTAAGGTTCTTATTTCAACCTTTAATAACTTCAATATAAATTCAATATAAACTCAATGATGGCGCCACCCTTCAAGTCCACCTTTTAAAATAACATTAAGTTAATAGACTAGGCCAAGGTGGTAAAATAACATTAAAATATAATGTTATTTAAGTAAAATGAGCTTATCTCTCTGAAATTGCATTCTGAAGCCCGAAACTGAATACGCCAATTGAGTCAGCTGAAGAGGAAAGTCAATTGCCTGAGACCAACCTGATTACTGCCAGAAATAGAATTTACTAAAAATAGTAAATTCCTGAAGATGCTCAGAATGCCGAGAAGAACATACCACTGCGAAGCTCTCTGAAAACCCAGAAAGAATCCGCTACTGAAACAACCAACTCCTAGCAAGAACTTCCTCAAAATAGGAAACCCTAATTTTACCTTCCGACTAGCCTACGGGTCTCCGGAATAGGCCAACGGTCACTGAAAAGATCAGGCTTGAGAAGGGGACATTACAGTCCGCCCTCCCCAAGATTGCTTGTCCTCAAGCAATTGCAAACCTGGATGCTGCAGAACCTCCTCATTCTCCCAAGTTGCATCCTCCATAGGCAAATTTTTCCACTTCACCAAGTATTCTCTGATTGTTCTTTTCCTCAAAGAACGTTCTCTGAAATCGAGTATCTCCTCTGGAATTAGAACCAACTGTCCTTCTTCATCCAAAGGTGGCAACTGTGATGAAGCAACCACATTATGTCCAAGTGCCTTCTTGAGGCGAGACACGTGGAAGACATTGTGTACTCTGCTATCAGAAGGTAGCTCCAACTCATAAGCTACTGCTCCAACTTTTCTGATGACTCTGAATGGCCCATAGAAGCGAGGTTTGAGCTTCTCAGCTCCACTCTTCTTGAGAGTAGACTGTCTGTAAGGCTGTAATCGGAGATAAACCATATCCCCAACCTCGAAAGAACGCTCAACACGCCTCTGATCAGCATACATCTTCTGCTGATTCTGTGCAATCTGCAGATTATTCTTCAATGATTTCATGATGTCTTGACTTTGCTGCAACAAGTCCTTGGCTTGAGGTGCTTTGCTATCACCAAACACCAAGTCGGCAAAGCTAGGTGCTTCATACCCATAGAGAGCCAAGAAGGGGGACATCTTAATTGACATATGAAATGAAGAGTTATAACAGTACTCGCCTATGTGCAGCCACTTAACCCATGCTCTTTGCTGCTCTGACACATAGTTTCTCAAGTAGCCTTCCAACCACTTGTTCACTATTTCCATTTGTCCATTTGTTTGGGGATGGTAACTAGTGCTTGGAGTGAGCACAGTACCACTCATTTTGAAGACCTCTTGCCAAAACGTGCTTAGGAACTTGCTGTCCCTATCACTTACAATGTTTTTCGGCAACCCATGCAACCTAAACACCTCATGAAAAAACAGATCTGCAACTTGGGCAGCTGAAAAAGAGCTGGTAATGGCGAAGAAATGAGCAAATTTGGTAAGTCTATCCACTACCGCATAGATACAATCCTTCCCTTGGGCCTTGGGCAACCCTGTGATGAAATCCATCGAGATGCTTTCCCATTTTTGATTGGGAATAGGAAATGGTTGCAGCAAACCAGCTGGCAGTGTATGCTCGTTCTTATTCATTTGACAAACAGGGCACTCCTGAATATAACGTTGAACTTCTCCTTTCAACCCTTTCCAAGAAAATCTTTCTCGAATCTGCCTGTATGTCTTAAAAAATCCTTGGTGACCAGCAACCGGAATGTCATGAAATGTCAAAAGAATCTTCTTCTTAAGCTTAGAATCAGCCACCAGAAAGATCCTCCCCTTATAGTGTATCAACCCCTCAATCACCTTGTACCTTTCATCCTGAAAAGTACCCTCAATAATGCTGGTTGCAAACTGATTTTTGGCATAATCAGCAAGCAACATGTCCCTCCAATCTGCAGTAAGCTCACACAATGAGCTAAGATGGGGTCTCCTGGACAGAGCATCAGCCACGATATTATTTTTCCCTTTGACATATTCAATGTCAAAGTCGTAAGCTTGAAGCTTACTCACCCACTTTTGTTGCCTCTCGTTCAGGTCCTGATGATGCATGAAATGTTTGAGGCTATTGTGATCAGTCTTGACCACGAACTTGTTCCCCACCAAGTACTGCCTGAACTTGGCTAATGCATGCATAATGGCAAGCATTTCCTTGTCATAGATAGAGTATGTTCTTTCAACACCCCTCAGTTTTCTGCTCTCAAATACAATAGGATGTTTGTCTTGCATCAAGACAGCCCCAATTCCTTCACCGGATGCATCACATTGTAGCTCGAATGGCTTGGAGAAATCCGGAATAGCCAGAACCGGACACGAGCTCATGATCTTCTTAAACTTGTCAAAAACAGTTTGAGCCTTTTCGGACCAACAGAAAGCCCCCTTTTTGGTGAGATCAGTAAGAGGAGCAGCATTCTGTGAGTAACCTTTTACAAATCTTTGATAAAAACCACAAAGACCCAAAAAACCTTTCAACTGAGTCAAGTTTTCAGGAGGTGGCCAATCAACTACTGCCTTGATCTTTTCTGGATCCACCTTCACTCCCTCAGCACTGATTATGTGGCCAAGGTACAGTAACTCCTCCATTCCAAATTCGCATTTGGATGCTTTTGCAAACAAACTCTCAGATTCCAGGATGCTAAGCACTTCCTCCAAGTGCTTGAGATGATCTTCCCAAGTCTTGCTGTAAATCAAAATGTCATCGAAAAATATCAACACAAACCTCCTTAACTGATTTTGAAAAACTCTATTCATGCAAGACTGGAAGGTAGCAGGAGCGTTAGTCAACCCAAATGGCATGACTAGAAACTCGAAATGGCCATAGTGACATTTGAAAGCTGTCTTCTCAACATCGGATCCTCTCATTCGAATCTGATGGTAACCCGATCTCAAATCGATCTTCGAGAAGAACTTGGCCCCATGTAGCTCGTCAATGAGCTCATCTATCCTTGGAATGGGGTATCTGTTTTTTATTGTGCTTTGATTCAAAGCACGATAGTCCACACACATGCGCATGGTACCATCCTTCTTCTTCACAAGAACCACTGCAGAAGCAAAGGGGCTCTTGCTTGGGCGAATGAAACCCATCTTCAAGAGTTCTTGAATGTTCTTCTCAATCTCATCCTTTTGCCTCTTGGGGTACCGATATGGAGTTGTATCACCGATTTAGCTCCTTCCTTGAGCTCTATGATATGTTCCGAACCCCTTTCAGGTGGAGGTCCAGGAGGCAAGTCAGCAAAGACTTTGCTCTTCTTTGTGAGTAGAGACTGAACATCAGGAGGATAGTCTCTTTTAGTCTCAACCGGACTATCAGGAAGGATCATGCATTCTGCAACCCACTCAGCTTGATCGTGACGGATCAGCCTTGCCATTCTTTTGAATGACACAACCCGAGGGCCCCCATTGGACATTCCCCTTAGTACTATCCTCTTCCCATCGGATTGAAACTTGAGCTCCATAGTTTGCAGATTCAAGGAGATTTCCCCAAGTGAACGCAGCCATTGAATGCCTAGAACGGCATCAGTATCTCCAATGTGGACTACATAGAAGTCATCCTTGACTTCGTAGTTTCCCAATTGCATGGTCATGTTCGAGATTTTCTTGGTGCATGAAATGTGGAATCCATCGGCAACCATGACCTTGAAGCCTTCAAACTCCTCTGTTTGCAGCCCCTTCTTTGCCACCACAACTTCATCAATGAAGTTATGTGTTGCTCCAGTGTCGATCAAAGCAACGATTCGCTGCCCTTTGATCATCCCTCGAACCTTGAAGGATTCGTTTCTTTGGAAGCTCGAAAGTTGAGCCAAGACTCCTCCACTTTCCTTCTCATCTTCGGACTCTTCTGGAGCTCTTTCTACTTCATTTTCTTCAAAATCAGATTGCTGGTCGGAAAAATCAGAACTACTTTCACCAGCAGAATAGTACTCAATCTGATTAAATTTAACTCCCTTAGGGAAAACATGATCTTGAGACCATTTTTCCCTACACCGGAAACACAACCCTTTTCTTCTGAGTTCGTTCAGGGTCTCTGGATCCAATCTTGTGACATGGGGATTATGATGTTTGAACTCCTTATGCTGTGGTCTCAAAGGAGGACTATGCTGAGGTCTTTTCCCTTTATCCCTTTTCTGAAAGGGGGAATTGGATTGAAACTTTGCCTTAGGAGCAGCCCACTCCATGTTTCTTGCCTTCTTCATGGCCTCCTGTAGGGTTGGTGGATCAAAGGCTTTAATCCAACCTTTGAGTGGTTCCGTTAAACCTTCGCTGAAAAGGATCACCAATCTCCTCTCCATGATTCCAGTAACCATGACTGAGAGTCTCTGAAACTCAGCTATGTAGGCATCAACTGTGCCATACTGCCTCAACTGTGCAAGTTCTCTGAAATGTATTTCAGGGTCCTTTTTCTCAAACCTCTCGATGAGTCTAGTGGTGAACTCATCATAAGTTGTGATTGACCGATGACCCAAGGTAACTAGGACATGGTACCACCACTCGTGCGCCACCCCATCAAGGTGTAGCGTAGCGAACTTGATCACCTCTTCTTCGGCCATAGGTCTGAGAGCTAGATAATTATCCAGCTTTTGTATCCAAGCTCGAGCAGAACTGTTATCACTCCCGTCATAGTGTGGAAGTGTAACCTTGTTGACAGCTTGATACAAATCTCCTTGTACTGATGCTCTTCTTTGATCATAATGTATCCCTTGTCCTTTATTTTTCCTCTTATGATCCATAAAGTCATTGTAGGACATATCCATCTTGATGTCACCAGGGAGAGAGTCATACTCTGCACGGCCAAGTCTCAACTGCTCCACGAATGAAGCATTCTCTTAAGGATCTGGCTGAGTGTTAACAGGTGCCACGAAGGTGGGTTTGAAGGGCCTGGCTAAGACATAAGTGTTGTTTAAAGTATGTTGAGCAGCATGTCCATCATGCTGGTTGGAAGCACTATGCTCCCCTCTATGCCCAGTGTTGTTCTGTGGAATAGTGTTCTGGCCCACTTTCCCCATCATGAGTGAAACCATATCCATTAAGGCATCCATCTTCCTTTCAAATCTCTGTCCCGGACTGATGGATCTCTCTCTGCCCTTTCCACTATCATCTCTGTTGCTGGTAACCCTCTCGTTACCCCCAACTGATCTCCCACCTTCTGCTATGTCTGTTTCCTGAGAAGACTCCCAATGAGCCCTCAAAACCTCTGAAGCTGTCTGACCTTCTGGAGCCTGATAGGGCTGGAACTGTTTTCCAACCTTCTTATCTTCCCTTGCAATGTACCTCTTTTCTATGTCACTCATAAACAGTTTGTTCACAGGATGGCAAGATCTTGGCTCTGATACCACTGAAATATTCTGAGCCAAATTTTTTTTTGTTTCTTTAGATTACAAATTACAAACCAATGCACCCATTAAGGTTAGCAGTTAAACCAAACGTTGCTGAAGCAACTCTAACTAGGATGTACACCAGGATCCTGATGCGGCAAGGTGTGAGCATTGGTCAGAGGATCTTAATCAAAGTGCTTATGCAGGAACTCTAACCAAGAATGGCGCCGATGATGGCGAGCATATGGTCAGAGGGTCTTCTACACTAATACGGAAAGGAACTCGACACCAAGTATGTGCTACCCAATCCAGGATGGAGTTGAGGCGACCATATGGTGGAGTATTACAAATTACAATGCTTGAAAGAAATAACTGAAATGCTGAAAGTACTCAACACCCAGAATGTGCTTTCTAACCCAGAGTGGGAAAGTAGCTACCATAGGGCGGAGGTAAACTAAATACAATAGCAAATGCTGAAAGTAAAGATGAGCATTACAATTTGATAAAGCAAGATTCTAAATTGCTGTCAGTACTACTGCCAGCTTACAATATGAAAGATGATATCTTGCTAACAATGCAAATCAGTATATAAATAGAGTTGCAACGATATTAGTGAATTTCTTTTGCTGAGAAGTAAAGCTTAAAACTGAAATGGCACTAAACAGATCCAACCTCTTTTTCAAACTTGGGCAATCCACAATGAAGCCTCCGCATAGCCTTTACAGAACTCTCACACCCATCCAATAAGGAAGTTGCAGTTTTCTCCAAACTGTTATGACAGACCTGCACCTTTCCACATATAACCAGCAACATAGAGATTCCTTGAATAGCTCGAAACTCACTCCCTACTTACTCAAATGGCATGATATCGAATGCAAATCACTACTAGTATGGAGGCGCTCAAACTAATAACAAAAAATAGACTTAAAATGCAAACATTATTTAATGCACAATTTCCAAGACACAGCAGATGGTACGGCCCAGCACAGGGGGGATTTCTCTTTATAAAATCTGATGCTTCTCTAAAAAATCTACAACCTGGCACAAATGGGTGCCTTGCCTAGACAGATAGGATTATGCAATACCCAGAACAAATATTTTTGTATTTTCTGATTTATGAATAAAAACTCAAATCTGCTGAAGCTAAAATGCAACTCTAGAAATCATCTAATATGCAAAATCGGATCTAGACAGCCACAAGCTGATTACAATGCACACAACTCAAAGCAAACTCACAAACTAGACTATTTCACCACTAGTTGTTGTGTTGCAAGCAAGAAGCAATGCCCGAGCTAGGAGGCCTTCATTCCTCGAAGCAGTTCCAGAGCCAAACCGGCAGCATAACAATACTGTAGACAAAAGATGATCTCAATGATAACCAAAAGCTCCCTTTTATAATTTTCGGTTGACTCTTCTCGAAACCCTAACCTTCTTTTTTGAGTCAAACCCTAATCCCAAGAGATGGCGTCCCCTTTCTTCACATTGACTTTTAATTAAATTCACAACTTAGGAAAAGGCGTCCCACTTAAGGTTCTTTTTTCAACCTTTAATAACTTCAATATAAATTCAATATAAACTCAATGATGGCACCACCCTTCAAGTCCACCTTTTAAAATAACATTAAGTTAATAGACTAGGCCAAGGTGGTAAAATAACATTAAAATATAATGTTATTTAAGTAAAATGAGCTTATCTCTCTGAAATTGCATTCTAAAGCCCGAAACTGAATACGCCAATTGAGTCAGCTGAAGAGGAAAGTCAACTGCCTGAGACCAACCTGATTACTGCCAGAAATAGAATTTACTAAAAATAGTAAATTCCTAAAGATGCTCAGAATGCCGAGAAGAACATACCACTGCGAAGCTCTTTGAAACCCCAGAAAGAATCCGCTACTGAAACAACCAACTCCGAGCAAGAACTTCCTTCAAAATAGGAAACCCTAATTTTACCTTCCGACTAGCCTACGGGTCTCCGGAATAGGCCAACGGTCACTGAAAAGATCAGGCTTGAGAAGGGGACATTACAGCGCATTTTAGAGGCCAAGCTTCCAATTTACATGCCTTAGGCATTTTTTACTCACCATTACAAGCATGGGCGCATTTCAAGTATAGAGGAGGAAATTTTGACACTTAGAATATTTCTTGAACATCTTCCACAATACTAGGTGACATGGGCGCATTTTAGAGCCTAAGGAGGAAGTTTTCATACTTAGAAACTTTTTCTAAGTTCATTTCTAACATAGGCACATTTAGCCTATGGTGAAGGATTTAACCACGCCTTAGTCTTTTATAATCCATCTCAACTTGCACTTGGGGGCATTTAGCACATGGAGGAGAATCTAACACCAACGCCTTGGAAAAATTTTCATCCATCTTTACCTTCACTTGACTTCAACGCCTTGGTAACTTATTTCCATCTTTACCTTCACTTGGGCACATTTCACATATGGAGGAGGATAAGTCATAACTTCATGGGCGCATTCAAAGGGTGGAGAAGGAAGTTTGACTCCAACGCCTTTGACTCTCTTTGACTCTTCTTCATGCATGGGCGCATTTTGATAGTGGAGGAGGATAAACTTCATGCCTTAGAATTTTTTTCAACACCTTATTAGCATGAGGGCGCATTTAGAGGGTGGAGGTGGACTTAAGTCCAACACTTGGATTCTTTTTTTATCATCTTGACTTGAAGTGGGCGCATTTGAGGGTGGAGGACTTAAAACACTTTTCAAAAATCCAACACCTAGCATCTTGGAGATGGGCGCATTTGGGGGTAGGAGCAGGATATTTTCCAGACTTAGAAAAATTTTCATCAACCTCCAGCCAGCTGAGGATGAGGGAGCATTTTGGGGTGGTGTTGATGTGTTTTTTGTGACCGCACCAACGCAGAATAAAGTCGCCAACGGCTTCCCTATCCTCTCTTGATCAAAGTATTCCGCATGCTAAGATTGCAAGAAAGTTCATGCGTTCAACTCCAAGGTTCCTTCAGTGCGAATAGGCTCAGTTGGCTCGATGTGATTTGCTGGTATTTCAAGGGGACTTACGGAATTGTTCAAATGCTCGAAAGATTTGTCTATGAAGCGCGAGTTACCTATTCTAACCAAAAGTACTGAATTGAAATGGTGCAGGGTTAAGAAGATTCTAATCTACTCTAAGGCGTGAGATATGGGGCTCAACTTCAGCAAGCTTCTAACCGGACTTCGCTTTGCCTCGCATCGGACAGCTTCCACGGAGTCGGTGCAATCTTCAAGGGAGATGACTAAAGATGTTCAAACCACCACTTGACATAAAGATACCATCACAACGACGCATACCATTATTCAAGCTGTGATTGAAGTTAAGTACATGATATTCCAGTTGACCACACAAGGCGCATTCACCATCAGCAAATACACTAGTGAATTGTGGATGAGCTAGCGAAGTTGCTTAGATCAAACACCACATTCCGCGAGTTAATATCTACTTGCCAGAATGAAAATTATGCTTACTTTGAGCTGTTTCGAATCCGGAAGGGCGAAGAAACAACACTTTCGCTACTCACAACAAAGGCGAAATTCACCATCAATGAAAAAACTCTCTTTTATTGAGAGAGTGTTCACAACAATTTCTTACAAAGTTTCGGAAAACTTTCCTCTTCAAACTACACTATCAATCTATACTAAGCTACTTCTAAGTTGTCCCTCTACTCTGCTCTGTCCATCTTCTCTCTTTGTCTCTTGAGTTACAAATGAGAGGACTCCCCTTTCCTATAGCTAGCCAAAGTCCCGAAATGACTGGGGTTGCAATCAATAGAGTGGCCAGAGACCATTGCCACCTCATTTTCCTTTTCAAGGTGGGAGTGGTACATTAAATGAATCAAGATTCCCACTCACTCCCAAAATAGCAAAAGACAATAGAAACACAATGGGTCTTCTAGAAGATTCAAAACTTGTGACAGCGTTCACCGCGTCCTTGATCTTCTTTCTTGGCCGTTGCTCTTTGCTTCTTTGTCACTTAAACTAACACATAGCCAATTTCTTGCAACTTTTTCTTCCTTCATGTGAAACTTATAACTTTATCTTCCTCTGAAGGTTGTAATATCATCGTGCTTCACCACTTCAAGTCATCGTGCTCTGGCCTCGACATTCCTCCTGCAAAACAAGCGAGGAGAAGAGTATTAGGACACTTCATAATATAAATTCAACTACTTACCTGATTTTCACGCGTTCATCGCCTTCTTCATGCCTTAGCCAAATTTTCAATCCATCCTCTTCAAGGGCGTATCATCTTTGAGAGATTCATTTCACCTGCTGGAGCCCCGACAACTTTGATTTTATCCATCTCTGGCTCAAGAAGACTATCCTCACGAAGAATTCGAGCAAATTCACCTAGGCAGTTTCTTTCAAACTCATCATCTGGAGAATTTCACCTTGAAAACATATTTTCTTCATTTTGCCTTAGAAAATTTTCAAGTTTCCCTTAGGAAAACTCATCAACCTAGTGCCCACTTGAAATCCTCATCCTGAAGGCCGCAGCGAAGCATGGAAGACATTAAAATCAACTCCTCATCGATAATCTTCGATACCCAGAAGAAAATTTCCTTCAGAATGCGTCGAACTCATGGGTGCACAACGAACGGGTTCATTTAATTTTCTTGAATTTTGAACCTTAGAAAAATATTATTTTCACCATTTTAAATTCATTCTTCGCCTGTGATCATTTTGTGTTGCTCCAGCTTGAGAAGTTTGAATTCATCCTGTATTATCATCGTCTTCTGACTTCATCTCTGAGAAAATTTTGCTGGTGCTCCACGGAGAAAAATTTATCACCCTGAGTTCTAGGCGTATTTTCTAAAGGGAGAAAATAATTTGCCTTAGAAAATATTTTAATCATTTTGTACTCTGAGAATTTTCCTTAGAGAATTTTTTATTTGTTTGCCAGTGAGAAAAATACCAACTCCTCTTTGGAAAATTTTATTCATAGAGGTGCCTGGCACATTTTATTTTTCTAGCCACCACTTCGCATTTTACTTCACACTTGAAAAAAATATTTTTGAAGCTCCAATGCCTTAGAAAAATTCCCATCACTCATCTCATATTTGAGGAAAATCACGCCTTAGCACTTCATTTCACCCTCAACTTGCTTTGCTTCCGTATATCGCGCCATGAATGTTACTCGGCCTAGCCTATAATTGCCTCCATTTCTCCGCACCCTGCCTTAGAACTTTTCAGCACCAGCCTGGGCAGCCATGGCTGGGATCATCGTTTACCGCCTTGAAAGAATCAATTTTCTCGCTCTTGTGCTGAGCATTTGAGGCTTGAAGAGGGATAACACCTAACATCTACCTCCTTTTACCACGCTTTGGAGTATCCTTCACCTTATTTACCACCTCCAT
Source organism: Sequoia sempervirens (assembly GCA_007258455.2). Taxonomy (NCBI): domain Eukaryota; kingdom Viridiplantae; phylum Streptophyta; class Pinopsida; order Cupressales; family Cupressaceae; genus Sequoia; species Sequoia sempervirens. The sequence continues at coordinate 46,750 of VDFB02032751.1, forward strand.
TCACTTTTCACATCTCAATCTAGGCGCACTTAGACATCCAAGAGGAACGACCCTTCAACTTCACTTCTTTGTCCTCACATGCATGTATTTGGGTGCATTTTGCCTATGTAAGAGGATAAGAACTTTGACTCCTTGACTTTCTTTTCCTTTGGGCGCATTTTCATGTAGGAGGACGAATTTGTTTGACTTGTTGACTCCCTCCTTTCTTGGGCGCATTTTGACATGTCTAGTGGATGAAACTTTTCGACGCCACCTTTTGGATTATTCCCTCCTTGTTTTGTCTAAACATGGGTGTTTTTGGGCGCATTTAGGCCTAGGAGAAGGATGAAAACCTTTGACTACTTTGACCATTTGCTGCATGGGCGCATTTTAGCCATGGTGGAGGACGAAGTTTGTCACTTAGAAATTTTCCATGCTATCAACCTCCCTTGGGCGCATTTTGGCCTAGCTACAGGATGAAAAGCATTGACTTGTTTGACTTTCTCAAGATGGGCGCATTTTACCCCCTGAGCAGGATGAAACTTAACACTTAGAGGAATTTCAAATCAACTCCTCAAGGATGGCGCATTTGGAGGTGGCAGGCGGATTTTTAATGCCTTAGAAAAATTTTCAAACATCTGAAGGCAAGCTGGGCGCATTTTCAAGGTGGTGGAGGATAAAGCTCCAGACTTAGACATTTTTCTCGGTTTTTGCCAGTTTATCCATGCCCTGCTATTTATAGTAAGCCCTCTGATTTTTGCATTTCTGAAGCTCAGAACGATTTGAAATTTCAAACGCTGCATCCTCACGACCTTGTTACCCTGTTGACAACTTCGCCTATTTTTAGTCGCCTGTATTTTAGCTGATTCCAGGAGGTGATTTACTATAAATAGTGGTACTTGTTCCGGTAGTTCCTTCGGTCTTGAAATTTGGATAAGAGCTCCTCACCCGTGACACGATCGTAGAGCATCAGCGCATGCACGGTTACTATTGCGAGTTTCCAATAACCGCTAAATAGCAGACTATGCTCACCGACTGACTTGAAATTTTACCGTGAGGATAGCACGAGGACAGCGGTGGTGGTTTACCGCCGTTTAGAAAATTCTGACGCTTTTACCCTTCTTTTCGGTTTCTGAAGTTGAAACCTAATTTCTCTGCGCCACATCAAATGATTTGTTTTGCTCTGCGTTACGTGGCGCTGCGATGTTCATTGATTCACGGAAGCTAGCGGGAAGCTGGCGGGACGCACGCTAAAATAGCAAGTTCCTTATTGGTGATTATCTCCATTTGCATGTCACACCAGCCGATGAAGCTCGAAAAACCATCAGAATCATCCGACATGCAAAGCCACGACCGCGCCAAACCCTAAAATAGCCTCGGAAGGCTGCGGTAGAAAGTTGTCGTCTCGTCTTGCATGTTACATCATTGCGAAGGTCTCGAAAAACCCAGAAGGAATATCCAGACATGCAAAGAAAAACTCTGCATCTGAACCCTGAAATTTGTCCCGGAAGTTGGACTGCTAAAAATAGAAGAAGTTAATGCATTTTAGCTCAAATTGCATCGAACAGTCGATCTTTCTGAATCTTGATGTATTTCGGAATTTGAAAATGGCGACCGGATTGCCCTGAATTACACACTTACTAAAATGAAGTAAGTTATTAGAATCTGTTAAAATTTTAGTGGAAGCTTTGTTGGAAACACAGCGACAACACTGTTAGTCTCAATTTCAATTTATTCACTTTACTCGACCTCAGATTGGCAAGGAAGACCAAAAACCCTAATTTTCAGACTTGGCCAAACTCACGTTTAAACTCAATGGCAGAGACATCCCCAGAAAGACAGATGGCAGAAAAGAGAGACAACAACAAAACGACTGAAAAGCAAAGCCAAAATTAGGGGGGTCCCCATTTGCAATGGGGCGATGTGTGAAAAGGGTCACAACAGGTGGCAGTGGACTTAACTCTTTGCCTTAGAATTTTTTTCAACACCTTCTTATTCTTCCTTGGGCACATTTGAGGGTCAAGTCGGACTTATCTTCAAACTTAGAATTTTTTTACCATCTGCTTATCCTTCCTTGGGCGCATTTTGAGGTATGAGCAGGATGAACTCCAGACTTAGGCATTTTTTTCCTCATCTTCACTAGCTAGGTCAATACTTACTATATATAGTAAGTTCCAGATTTTCCCTCTGCTGAAGCTCAGATTGATTTGAAATTTTAACCACAGGATCCTCATGACCTAATTAATCTGTTCACACTGCCATCTCGAGCTGACCTGCTATTTATAGCATGTTTCTGAAGGTGGTTTACTATTTATAGCAACTGCCTGATTTTGAGACTTCCACAACTCTGTTTGACTTGAAATTTGAATGACGTGATCCTCATCGGTAGACTTGCCCGTTCACACTGGCGCCTGATGTTGATTTGCTATTTATAGCCTGTTTCTAGAATGCCTTACTATATAGTAAGTGCTCCAATTGCCTTCAAATTTTACCGGTGGATAGCTTGAAAGATACTGATCGCAGTGGGATACACCGGTTTTCGAAAATTCTGGCATTTTACCCCTCATTTTGGGTCCCAAAGTTGGAAACCCTAATTTGACTTGCATGTCTATCAAATGACCACTGATTGACCTCATTTTTGTTGCACTTTGCCCTGTTTGTGATACTGATGCGCTGGGCAGTTGCCGGAATGGTACTGCTAAAAATAGTAAGTCTCTGAAAGATTGATCATCTCGCCTTGCATGTCACATCACTGCGTAGCTCTTGGAAAACCATAAAGAATCATACTTGACATCGCTGAAAACTCACAACATGCAAACCCTAAAATAGCCCTCACGAGAGAGCTGACTTTTGAAAAGTCATGATCACGGTTTGCATGTTATATGAATATGAGAAACCCTCACGAAAAACCACAAGGAATGTTGGACATGCAAAGAATTTCAACATACGACCTAAAAATAGCCTCTAAAGGCTGAATTCTAAAAGTCATTATCTCACTTTGCATGTTATATCGTCGCGAAGGTTTCAGAAAACCCAGCAGGAATCTCCGGACATGCATTGAAGAACATTGCATATAAACCCTAAAATCTGCTCCACGAAGGTGAACTTGCTAAAAATAGAAAGTTGTTCGTTTTGGCTCAAAATTTGCAGATAAGCAGCTTGACATGTTCTGGATGTAGTGTAGCGATCGAAACTTCAATAGTGCTAAGAGAACGCCCTGAATTGAACACTTACTAAAAATAGTAAGTTGTCAGAATTCACTGAAATTTAGCTGAGAACCTACTGGAAGCATACTGACTGCAACATGAATCTCAGATTTCAACCTATTCACTCCACTTGACTTCAAATTGACTAGAAAAGTACAAACCCTAATTCTCAGACTTGGCCAAAATTTCATGTTTAAGCTCACAGACGAGCACATCCCGGGAAAGAAGACAACAAAAAGAGACAGAAAGAGAGAGAGAGAGAGAGAGAGAGAGAGAGAGAGAAACCAAAGCCAAAAGACCAGAATGAAGCAAAAATTAAGGGGTCCCCATTTGAAATGGGGTGATGTGTGAAAAGGTCACAGCAAGACTTATGATTTATTAGTGATATTTCTATTAATCTCAAATATACATACAGTAATTTTGAAAAGCCACTGGTTGTATCTACTATTGGTAATACTAGTATAGAAAATAGACTAACCTGTCCCATTGTTGAAGCACGATTTGTATTTAATATGGCATTAACTTCAGCATGGCAAACATAACTGTGACACCAAAAGAAGTGCAGCATTTTGTTATAAAACCATATCTAAATTTGGAGCAGCTGCCTTAAAACATTGTCCCAATCAGCAGAGGATCAATATAAGTTTTCAAATTTCACAGCTGAATAAGTACAAGTAAAGAATGGAACACATTGATATTTCCTCCAGACATAAAAAATATGCAAAGGAGCACAGAAAATGTGGCTTAAACTTGAGTATTCTCATGCAACTAAATTCTTACCAAATCACACCTAAAGAGATTGCCAGACATCAAAAATCAGTACCAAATTATAAGGATAGAAACAAAATATATGAATATATAAATGCCCACAAGTGACCAAAGTAAATGGGACTCACAAGTACATCCAGTTACATTATAGCAGTCCTAAGGAAGCTGAAAAACTGACTAAGATTAAAGCTAAAACAGTTGGCAAATCAAAAGCACAAAGAAGGGATGAACCCATTGTAGATAAACTCTAACCATAGAGTACAAATCTAAATAGCCAAGTTGGGGGAGGACCCCTTAAGGGAAATAACGGAAAAGACAACAACGAAGATGAGAAGGAAACTCGTATACCAACATGTCTGTATCAATGCTCGGAATGCAAGAAAGAGAACCACCAGCATCCTAATCCACCACCATCACAAGACAAATGAAAAATTTAATAATATCCATAGGATAATTTCGCCCAGAGCCATTCCTAGTATCTAAGGTCAACCAATCTCCAAAGATGGAAAGAATGTTAAGATTCAAATATAGCATACTGACTAATGCTAAAATGTAATCAAAATGCAAAGAAAATATTAAATATGTATAATGGACTAATATGCCCTAATATTCCATATACACAAACATAAAAAATTGCCCTTGAGGTGGGGTTACGTTGTATCACTCCAACATATCTCCCACCATGAGATATAAACCCCCAACAATAATATTTTTACTACTCAATAGAAAAGATCCACAAGTCATGATGATTACAGTTATAATTCCTCTATATAGCCTCTCATATATTATCCTTAAGGTTAAGGTAAACTCTTAACCCAACCAATACACATTAGACTGACTAATTGCCCCATTTTGGCCATACGCTCTTTTGTGACTGATAGCCTATTTCCAGAAATCCATATGCTGATCAGAAGTGCAAATTAGGGTTTCCTTTGCTTGGAGGTTTTGTGGCATTTATCTGAGTTTACTATTTTTAGTAAGTTCTAATTTTGACAGTGGTTCAGTTGGCAGCACTTCAGTGAGTTCTCTTTTTGTTGGAGCAATTGAGTTATTTTGGTTTTGGCTTAAAATGGCAATATTTGGAGAAATTATTTAATTCAAGGCAATTAATCTTATGTTTTTAATTTGACCCCTTGGCCTAATGAGATGACTTTAAGTTGTGTTTAAAAGGTGGTCATGCAGGAGGATGCCACATGAAGGAGTTATTTAATATTTAATGAAGTTTTATTATGCCTTGAAGTTGGACGCCATTCTAGAAGAGAATTAAATATTTTGAATTTTAAAATATTTCAAAAAGGAGCTTTTGGCGTCGCTTTCTTGGAGGAGTTATGGAATTTGAAAAGTCTCTTCCAATTCTATAAAAGAGATAGTTTGCTCCAGCATTTATCATCCATCATTTTTATGCTAATGTTATGCTATCGAAATGACTTCATGAATTTGGCTTCGACGAATGCTTACCTCCTAGCATTTGTCTAATTTCGTGTTTGAAATATAACACCTAGTTGGCTTTATGGCTGCTTCTCATCCAAAATAGCAAATTAAGCTTCAATGTTGGAGAATTTTGGTGATATTTTCAGTTTCTATGTTGCTGGTGTTCATACAGCTGAAGTAGTTTTTTGTTAGCAGTTTTTTGAATAAATTTAATCTTGTTCTAGGTATTCATGCATTGTGATTCTAGACCAAAGGCGACCCTTTCCACAAAAGATTGGAATTTAATTTGGAGTATTTTATTTTATCTTGCAAAATTGCCCCTTTCAGCAAGCCATACCATTTCAAGAGAGCATTGGAGTTCGTGTTAAATTATTGGAGTTTTGATGCAATTTTGTCATTGCACATTGGGTGCCTATCCTCCAGAGAGTTATTGCAATTCGTTTCATTCCATTTGGAGGTATCTTGAAGTAGTTGTGAGCATTTTATTAGTTTACAGTTTGTTGGTTATTATTATCAGACCTCTAGAAGTTTAGATTTTGGTTTATGTTTTCAGCATTTGAGAGATAATTAGTGTGGAAACCATCTTCTATCAATTGTGCTTTGATTCTATTGTAAATCTCTTGTAATTTGCAGCTATTATTTATATTGTAAGATTGTAAACAGTAGTACTGTTCCAATCATTCCTTTGTTGCATTTACTTGTGCTTAATTTCTCATATTTGTAACCCCTGGATGGTTTACCGCCAGTGTGGAGAAAAAACTCAATAATCTCTCATTTTGTACCCACTGAAAAGTGGCAAATTCCCACTCATGAGTGGATGCCCGCCGCAACGGATGAATTAGTTTTGCTTTGTAATCTTCCCCCCCACTGAATAAGTGGTAGTGAGGAAATCTCTCATGGCTGGTTCACTGCCTGTTTACATTCAATTGTAATTTGCTTTCCAATTATTGTTTAGTTTCCTCCGCCATATGCTATCACCTTGCCTTCCAAAGGATCTTGGTGAACATTCTTGGCATTGAGTGCATTTAATTTGAATATCATTTTGGAGGCTAACGCTAATCTATTGGCGTAGTGCTGGTTTGTGTTGTGGAAATTCCAAGAAAAAATTAAGGGGCGTATTTCACTCTTAACCCAACCAATACACATTAGACTAACTAATTACCAATTAAAAAATACTCCACAATTAGCTACTTGACCCAATGCATAAGCTACTAAATGGACCCATTCCATCTAATCATGGGTTATATGCAACAACTGTTGCCTGCCATAATCCAACAAGCATAATAATACTGTGGCTTATGTGTATAACACTCCCATTCCTATACATATTCCAAATCCTTCAATATATTTATCTCTAAAACATTAGAAGAGACAAAGTAGTAAGATATCTACAGATTTTCATACAACTATTGTCACGCTCAATCATCCATCTATATATGTGTAATCCTAATCATAGTTGGCAAACTCGGACTCAGCAAAAAATTGCCAGACCCAAAAAATTCGACTTGGCAAAAACTCGAGAAAAAACTCGACAACTTAAAAATTACTTAAATTTCTTTAAAAACTTATTTTTTGCAAAATTTAAAAAAAAAAATATATCCAATGAGTCCATTAATGAGTACAAAAAGTGTTTTATATTAAATTTGATTCATTTGAATACAAATTGAGTACAAAATCACATCATCATGCAAAACCCTGATACAATAGTTACTTGGCAACTATTATGAATTTATGATGATTGTCTTTGAAAATCATCATCATAATTCGTAAATTGCGTATTACAACGCTTCACAACTTCCACTATCCTAGTCTAGTGAAAACTTGGGGAGTGGTTCTAATCTTTGCACACCATTGTAGTCTAGTGAAAACTTGAGAAGTTCTAATAAACAATATTATGATAGTGATAAAGATAACTGTCTAAGTTGTCTACTCCAGTCTTCACTCCCAAATCCCCTCATTGTAATCAAATTTCTTAAATGAGAAGAGATCCCAATAACTAGTGGAGGTCTAGAAGTGGAGATCTCAATGGCATTGAGGGGCGATGCCCCTTGAAGGGGTTTGGGGGAAACACCCCCAATGGGATCGAGGGGTAACACCCCTCGTGGGGGTCTGGGGGCAACACCCCTAGTGAGGTTGAGGAGCAACGCCCTTTGTGGGGGTCTGTGGGCAATGCCTTTGAAACCAGATAAAACCTCTTATCGCACACCATTTCACAATTTTATCACTTAAAGGGGAAATTGGGTATTTGGCACTTTTTTATGAAAAATATTTACTCTCCAAGTGCTATGTGAGGAAGTGAGAGGTGTGTTCATGCATTTATAGGGCAAAATCATGAGTTTTTTTGACTATTTATTTCGATTTTTTTTTGCATTTTTTTGTGTTTTGCATTTTTGATGTATCTGACGAGTTTTTGGCGAGTACTTGCCAAAAAATCAGCAAGTTTTTTTGGCGAGTTAACATTGCAAAAACTCATGAGTGGTTTGACTTGGCGAGTTTTCGTCAACTCACTGAAAACTCGACGAGTCTGCCAACTATGATCCTAAAAGTATGATCCTAAAAGTTAATAGTCTTTGAATATACCAAGCTATTTCTTTACTTCTTTGATTCCACATTTGTCCTAGTTGATGCTCCTTAGATAATGTATAGCTAGAGTTATTGCTTCTCTAATTTTATGTAATAATGTATGTCCATAATCTCTAGTTTTAGGTGCCAAGAAAATACACAATGTTCGCTTCTTTCATTCCATATATATGTAACTACACTTCTAATGCTTTACACTATGCCACTATAGCTCTTTCTTCTCATTGTGATATGGATGTTTGTAATGTCCCTTTTTTGGTCCATTCCAATATTCTTGCAAAAATCCAAGATTCTTAGAGAATGCCAACTTATTCAAAAAGGAATTCTAACAAAGGCAGTGAGTTCAAGAGACCAAGAGTAGTCCAATGGTTCTTTCCAGATGCAATTTCGACATTTTGATAGCATTCCACAATTCTTGGAGATTTCCTACATCCTTGGAGGTTCCAACTTCTCTAAGACCTTGGAATGTGTGGATACAAGTAATTAAATAAATAACTTAAATTTTCCTAAGGTGATTTTATTTTAAAAGGACAACTTATATTTATTTGTTTATCTAATTTAAAGAAGGCTGGCCTACGTCATAAAGTGTTTTTAAAAGAGGGTCAGATAAGTGTTAGCACTAAGCATGGGGTACACATGACTTAAAAGGTTATTATTTAAAAGTGGCACTGAAATGGAGAACTAAAAGTGATATTTATTTTAAATTTCTTGAAAAGTCACTTTATTTTAATATTGAGGGGAATTAAAAGGAAAATTATCTGGTTGTCTTAAAGTTGCCCTGAAAGTGCCTATTAAAGAAAGAGTTGTGTAGAGAAGAAGGGTTTAACTAAATATTGTATTTTCTTTTTGCTCTAAGTAAGAACTTGAGTTCTTCTCATATTTCTTAAGGACGAAAACTCTCTTACAATACCAATTTCAAGGATGAAAACCCTCCTAGTTGGATTGAGTGATTTCATCCGGAGATCACCAATGTGCTAAAGATATTGGGTTTTGGGGACGAAAACCCTCATTATCCCTTGTAGCAGTTTCATTCAGAAATTGCCTTGGTGCTAAAAGTGAAGTATTTTCAGTTTGTGCTGCATGGTTAAGTTATTTCTCCAGTTGTGTTTTAATGGAGATTTTTTATATGTTTTAAAAAATTTGGTGTGCAAGGGTTATGTTGCAGATTTCAAAAAATATTTTGCAGATTTTGAGAGTTTCCTTTAGCAGGACGTCTCATTCTTTGTTGGCCATACCTTCCTTAGAGGGCTGTACTGCTGGTAAAAACTTATTTTGACCAGAAAAAAGGTTTTTAGCTTGCTGATATATTTTTCTACCAGCCTAGGTTTGCAGATTGTACACTTTCTATCAGGTATTTAGAGGTTTGATAATGATTTATGGGAGCCATATTTGTATATGACTGGAAATTATATCAGTTTGATATTATTACTGAATCTTGGTGTTTGGGTGAGTTTTAATGACATTTGTACCTTCTATACCAGCAATCATAATACTCAGTTTGAGGCCTGTAACTAATCTGATTTTAATTACAGTCTGATTTTCAATTAGTTTTCTTGTGATTGGGTGTGTTTTGTGGATTCTTGGAGTTTGTTTTCAGCTGGAGATTAGTTGGGGTGTGTTGGAGTGCATCCGGGTAGTGGCTACAGTTGTGTGGATGGTGTTTCTAGTGAATTATCAGCAGTGCATCAGTCTGACTTTTGTGACACCAGTGTTTTGAACAGCCAAACTAAGTGATATCAGACCTACATCAATCTCTTGCATCATCCTTATGAGGTATTCTTCAATTGAATACATGATTATATTGAATTATCAAATATTATTTGGTTTCATTTTGATATTGCGGCAGTCTGATTTTATAATCAAAACTTTATATCAGACTTATAAACAGCAGTATATCTTATGTCATTGTTTTGAAACGTATTTCATGCTAATCTTGTAAACCCTAGATGGTAGTTCTATCGGAGGATTCAATATGTACGCAATATTTTTTATTTTGTATACTTTGGATGGTTAGACCACTGAAGATTTATCATTTGTATGCATTTTATATTGTAAAACTGGATTGTTTACCACCAGTTCATATAGCATTTCATAATCCACCATTTTGGTGTTGATTCACCCTAGTTTGGCATTGAACAAGATAGCATTATCAACCATTTTCGTATGAGTCAAGCTTAGACATTCTACTAGTGGCTTGGATTGTATTCATGCAGTTTGTCGAAGGGGTGTTGATTAGGCTAGCTATGTCGCCTGTGTGCTTTGGTCGGCTTGCTACAATTGCTTTTGTAATTGCATTTATTTAGATAGTTGTGTGGTTGAAAGCACTGTATGCTCTCACCTTGCCCACTCTGGGATCTTAGTGATCAGAAAGTGTTAAGACATTGCATTTCCATCTCTTATTGAAAAAATTAAAAAAAAAAAAAAAAGTAGGGTGGGTAGTTACTGTTAATTTTTAGGATCAGAAATGCATACGCAGAAAAACACAGAATAACGAACAGCACATGAACAACAAAACACATAATTTATCCTGGGAAAACCCTCCTCGAGGGAGAAAAAACCCAGCAAAATATATCACATATATATATTGAATAAAAGAGCAGCACATCTGCTTTACAACAAAGCCAATCACAAGGCCAAACTGATATGAAGATCATAGCACCACACTTGTGCAAATACACTTCCAAGAATATCAATCTGTTGTAGATGAAATTCGCACTTTGCTTGTGAATGGAATGAACTGAATATGTCATTGAATGAATGAAAGCATCTCCCTTATATACAATTCAAAGGAGAAGATGTGCCCTTTCAATATGCAAGGTCGGCCACCAAAGATGAAAGGATGTGACTCATACGAATATCAAGGAGAGGTCGGCCTCAATAATTAAATAAATAATTTTATTATTCAAGTGAAGCGCCTCTTCACATATCGATTGCAATAAATAAATAGCCAACGGCTATATGCAGTTTATTGTCTAATAAATACATTGCGGGAAGTATGTAGCCCGCGGCTATAACATCAACACTCCCTCTTAGCTAGGGAGGAATACTTCCCGATATCCAAGGTCATGGAGTCTCTCAACATGACACCCACAATGGCTACACCCATATGTGGAAAAGAGCACATCACGGAGTCACTCAATGTGATATTGTCCATCATGGCTACTCCCATGTATGGAAAGGAATATGTGCACAAGTGTCCATCACGGAGTCACTCAACATGATGTCGTCATCTCAACATGACACCACCATGGCTACTCCCAGAGGGTGAATAAACACAAGTACAAGTAAATCATCACGAAGTCTTGTTGTGACCTTTTCACACATCACCCCATTCAAAATGGGGACCCCCTAATTTTTGCTCCATTCTAGTCTTTTGGCTTTGGTTTTCTCTCTCTCTCTCTCTCTCTCTCTTTCTCTGTTGTCTATCTTTCTGGGAATGTGCCCGTCTTTGAGCTTAAACTTGAAATTTTGGCTAAGTCTGTAGAATTAGGGTTTTGAATCTTTCGGCCAGTTTGAAGTCAAATTGAGTGAGCGAATTAAAGTCTGAGCTTGACACTGTGTCCAGAGCACCTTAAGTTGCTTGCCAACAAATTTTGAGCTGAATCTGACAACTTGCTATTTTTAGCAGTTTGGGCTTCAGATGCCATCTTCAGGGTTTGCATGCGAAGTTTTTCGGTGCATGTCTAGAGAATATTTCTAGGTTTTCCAAGACCTACGCAGTGATATAACATTCAAAATGAGGTGATAACTTTCTGCAGTCTTGACTTCGGAGGCTTTTTTTAGGGTATGCATGTTGGAGTCTTCAACACATATCTGGATATTCTTTGTGGGTTTTTCGGGAGCTTCGCAGTGATGTAACATGCAAACTAGGATCAGGACCTTCTTGCGAAGTTGTCTTCAAAGGCTATTTTTAGGGTTTGCATGTTGGACTTTTCAGTGCATGTCAGCATATTCATCATGGGTTTTTCAAGAGCTACGCAGCAAGGTAACATACAGGCAAAGTTGATTACTTTTCAAGAACTTACTATTTTTAGCCAATGCCTACATGCAGTCCAGTTTGTTGGGTTTTTCTGGGTTTTGTGAGATGTCTCGAGCTATGTGACATGCAAACACATCCGGCAACTGATTGGTCATTTTCTCAGACACTTGCTATTTTTAGCAGGATCACTCTGACAGCTACCCAGCACTTCAACATCACGAACAGAGCGAAATGCAACAGAAACGGGGTCAAACGGAGATCATTTGATCGACATGCAAGTTAGATTAGGGTTTCCAGCTTCGGGACCTAAAATGAGGGGTCAAACGCCAAAATCTCTGAAAACTAATGTATCCCATTGCAACCAATATCTTTCAAGGAATCCACTGATAAAATTTGAAGGCAATCTAAGCACTTACTATTTATAGTAAGTCACTTCTCAAACAGGCTATAAATTTGTTGTACCCAAAACCAAAATTTTTGCTTCACTAAGGCATTTTGCTTAATTGAGTCTTAATCTTGTTAAAGTGGTCAGAAGGTCATTTTTGGGGTTTTTAAATATGGAGTTGGTGTCAGTGTAATGTCAATCTGTTACTAAAGTAATTCAAGGAAAATGAAAATCTGAACGGAAATCACTAAAATTTTCTATCTCTGGAGAAGGGAGCACATTCTCAAATGGGCGCCCTATCTTTTAGGGGCCCAGATCCTGTTTTTAGGGTTTGTCACCTCCAGCAGACATTTGTCCGGCATCACGTCAGCTTCGCAGTGAGCTATCAAGCCTATCAAACAGACTTGTTTCAAGCAAGTTGTGGAAAATACAGTGCAAAACGAGGCAAAGACGAGAATTGACTAACACTGGAGAAAAGCGCAGCTTTTCAAAAAGGCGCCCATCTTTTGAGGTGTCAAATGAAGGTTTTTGGCTAAATGCCACCCAAGATGTTTATCTCACGTTTGTTCAAACTTCGCGACGCATCCGTCAGTGGGTGAATTTGAGTTGCAGAAGTGCCTGAACCAGAGGTCAAACATGGGGTCAAATCTTAATTCGAGGAATGCTCGGAGGAAAAACAAAGAACAACTTTTCAAAAGTATGATTTTTCACCTCGGATGATGTTTTAAAGGGAAATGTGCCTTTGCGACTGTTATCTTGAGAATAGAGGTCGACTCATTTGTGAACCCCGTGATCAGTCCTAAAAGTTAGTGCCATCGAGAAGTTATGAAGGTTTTGTTTTCCCGCCGATGCAATCGAGATGTCAAAAATTTGACCAAGTCTAAAATAGCGACTTTGGGGAAAAGCGGATTTTTGAGCCTTAGGATGTGGGTTTATGGTACATCTGGAGTCTCAAGGTACCTTTTGATTAGTTTTTGTTCAGCTCTGCGATGCACCTGTCAGCCAGTCAATCAGAGAAGTCAGTCAACCAGGGTCAGAGGATGAACAGAGGTCCCGACAGAGGTTTAAGCCTAAATTTTCACCAAAATTGGCTAAGTCTGGAATTCGCCTTAAGAGGTCAAAGTTGAGTTTTCGAAAAAGGTTGAATGGTGCACCCTAACTGGAGTTCTGACTGCAGTTAGATTGAACGTTTTCTGGGTTGTCATCTTCAGTTCATATATTGGCATGTCGAGTGATCTTTCAGTTTGCATATCAAGTTAACTAGTTTGCATGTCAAGTTAACTAGTTTGCATGTCAAGTTAACTACTTTGCATGTTGAGTTAACTTGTTTGCATGTTCAGTTAACTAAAATCTGTACTTGAAAGTCAACTTCAGTTCACATGCATGACAAATTTTGGTTGAAATTATGAAAATTTTGTGAAGTAGGTGCTTCACCCTTTGTCAACTGAAGTTCCAAAAGGGGACGCCATATTTGATTAAATTAAATATCATGAATTATGTGAAGTTGGCGCATTTGCTTTGGAATGTCAACTTGAGTTCCAAAAGGGACGTTATTTTTAGAATTAAAGCATGTGAAGTTGGCGCATTCACTTCTTGAATGCCAACTGAAGTCTTGAAAGGGTCGCCATTTTTAGAATTGATTTAAAGCATGAAGTTGGTGAACTCATCTCAATCAAGATTGTCAACTAAAGTTTTCAAAAGGGACGCTTTAGTTCTTAATTGTTAATTTAATAAATTTTGAAGATGGCGAATTCAATGAAGATGGTCAACTGAAGTCTAAATCGCATGGTTTTGTCAACTGAAGATTGAAAGGGAAAACCCTAAAGCATGGTGCTTTATTTAGTATATTTTAGTTTCAGTTAACTAAAATGAGGTCCAATTAGAAGCCAAGCGCACTTTTCAAGCATTCCTTGCTTAGTGCGAATTTTCAATGATGAAATTCTATATATTTCAGCCATGGCGTCCATTATTTCATCATCTTTTGCTCTGAAGCTCTTATTCTTCTTGAGCGACCAGCAAGCTAAAGGTGATTCAGGTGTCCGAATTCAGTGTTCTTCGAGGCAACGAGTTCAGATTGTTCAGAGGAAGAAGATTCTAGACTTTATTTTCACTTTGCATGCAGGTTTTATCAAATTCCAGAGAAGAGATTTGCAGATTTTTCAGAAGCAGAACAAGCAAAACCTTCTATCTTCTGTCTTATTTCTTCTATTTCTCATCTTAGGTACTTTCTTTGCATGTCAAAGAAAACGGAAAAATATTCAGAATCTGACCATCTGGGTTCGCATATTTCAACATTTGCAGCAAAACCCACGTCTTAGATTTTTTCGAGGAAATCGCCCCGTAGTCTTCATTCTGAAGCTCTGTGCTTTTTTCCGAGAATTTCTTTGCATGTGGGCCAAAAACACATCTTTTTGAAAATCGCATCATTTGGGTTTGTTCAGAATTCCGTTGTGCATAAAACCCATGTTCCAGATTTTCTCAAAGAAAAATTTCCCCGAGAAGCTCTAAAACCCCTAGAGTTCTCGACTAAAGAATCTTTGCATGTCAAGCTAAACGACGTGATTTCACAATTATGACGTTGTGGGTTGTCTTAGAATCATTTTCCGGACAAAACCCATGTCTCAGAATTTTTGGTGAAGTATCCTCAAGCGGGTTATTTTAGCCTCACGGGGAGCCATTTTGACTTCCGAGGAAAGTTGCGAGAATATAAGCGCGTGTTCACGGTCCAGCGGGCAAGTTTTTGAAGGCGGTTCAACTAGACTAAATTCAAGACCAAATCGTTGCCCAATTCATGACCCATCAAAGTCAGCTGCCAAAAGCAGAGAGATCCCACTTGCTTCATTTCACAGACGCCAAAGTCACTTTCCAGTCTTGTACAATTTTTCTTAGAAATGAACCTACGGTAATCTCAAATTTGGCCTGGCCCGAGTTTATTTATGTTTATGATATCTTGATGGAGGTTCTGATCACATTTTCAGTAATTTCAGCGAGTTTCAAGAAGGAGACTGAAGATGTCAAAGAATGTATGCATACAGTCAAGGAAAGTGACAAAGAATTGAAGAAGCAGATTATTATTTTTGGACAGCATCAAAGTGCCAGATGACAAAGAGATTGATGAGTTCTTGGTCGAAGTGTTAGACCGAGTTGACATGGAGTAATCTGCCAGTTAGAACCTGCAGTTAATTTCGAAGGTTGAGTCATGAGCAGCAGTTAACTCGACTTTCAGTCTTGAGTTTACTTGCTGACTTAACACATGCTTATCTCGTCCTTGGAATTATAATACGGGGAGTTAGGGTTAGGGTTTCAGGTTAAGCGAAGGTGAGTGTCGATTAGCTTTGCTTTAAACTCAGGGCGTGCATGCTTGCACATGGTCCATTAGGTTATTTACCCGGTTAGCCCGATGGTAGCTTTCGGTTAGCGTATAGTTCACTTCATTAGGGGTTTAATAATTAATCTTGCATTACATTTCGCGGTATGGTGCTTTCTGGGGAGGTGATTTTAGAAGTCCCTACACCTTGATGTATATAAATAGAGCTTTTGCTCATTTGTAAATAACTTTGCTTGAGAGAGAGAAATATATCTTTGCGCCTACCTTGCCCTCAATATTTCTCTTTTGGTATTTGTTCATGTGTCTTCGCTATTACGATTAATTGTTATGCCACATAGGGTTTCATGCAATTGTAATGATGAATTCTTTCTGTTTTGTGCAACTTTACCATTATGATCAAGTGTTATGCCACATGGGGTTTCAAGAGATTGTGATGATAAATCTGTTTGTTAATCTTTACCATTGTGATGATCAATCGTTATGCCACATAGGGTTTCGAGGATTCACAGATAAATCTGTTTTGTGAATCTTTATCACATTATAATCAAGGTTTATGCCACATAGGGTTTTAGTGAGATTGTGATGATAAATCTGTTTTTGTGAAGTCTTTACTATTTTGATCAAGTGTTATGCCACATGGGGTTTCATAAGATTGTCATGGTAAATTCTTAAATCTGTTTTGTGCCCAATAAACTTGTCTAGATTGAGAGTGATAGATCGCCACCTTGCCTTCAAGTAGAGAATCTAAACTTCGTTTATCGTCCAGATGAATTAAACCACTCCATTTCCTCATGCTCTGTTTTCACTTGAGAGCTGGATGGGTAGTTAAGCAGATTTGTAGTTAATGATCGCGAAACCAGAGAATCCTTAGCTACTAGCGTTCTTAGTTTTCTTAACCTTGTGCCTCTTCGGTGAGAACAAAGATAGAGTTAGTGCACTTCTTTTCCATGCATTCCAGCACAACGAGGGAGCTTCCCCTCCTAATTTGAAGAGCACTCATTGCGTAGTGTACATAGCTGTCCGTACAAACCTGCACTCCAGAGGTGTTAGATTTTACGCCAACAAAATTCCACGTCAAACAAAGTTGTAGAAGTTTTGAAATCAAGCAGTTACTATAAATAGTAAATCACCTCCAGAAACAGGCTATAAATAGCAGGTCGACACAAGATGGCAATGTGAACAGGTCAATTAGATCATGAAGATCCTGTGGTGTAAATTTCAAATCAATCCAGGCTACAGAAGAGTGAAAACCAGAGGCTTACTAAATATAGGAAACAAGGGCGAGCAAGCTGGAAAAGTGATTGGAAAAATCTTGTAGACCCCCTTGAATGCACCCTTGTTGAGGGTGAGCTGAGAAAACGCCTAGGTAATGGAAGTTCCTCCCGCATGACCCCTGATATGCGCCCAACTTATGGCAGGTTGAAGGAAGATGAATTTGTCTAAGTTTTGAAATTCCTGCATGACCCTTGATATGCGCCCAATGTAAAGGAGGCAAAGGAAAGTATGTATGGCGTTGGAGAGGAAATTCCTGTTGGCCCCCCTAAATGTGCCCATGCTAGAGGTTGGCTTGGGAAAAAATTTCTAAGTCTTGAAGTTCCTGCTCAGCCCCTCAAATGTGCCCACCTTGCCATGGAGGATGTTCAAAAAAATTCTAAGTGTGAGAAATTCCTGTTGCCTAGCCTAGATGCGCCCATGTTGGAAATAGAGGTGGAGGCTAAGGAAAGTTTGTCTAAGTCTTGAAGTTCCTCCTAGACCCCCTAAATGCACCCTCATCAAGGAAAGGTGTTTGAAAATTTTTCTAAGTCATGAAGAATTCTTTCATCACCTATCAAATGCGCCCAAGATGAAGTTAGCTCATGGATGAGAAAATGTGCTAAGTATTGAAGAAATTCCTGCATGACCCTTCATATGCACCCAAAGTTGTTGAAGGTGATGGCTTTAAAAAGTTTCTGTGTAAAAATTTCCTTCTACCCCACTCATATGTGCCCAAAATTGTTAAAGGTGGTGACTTTCAAAAGGTTTCTAAGTATGAAAAAATTCCTCCTCCACCTTGTAAATGCGCCCATGTTAAAAGGGAGATGATGATAAAAAAATTTAAGGCATGGAAATTCCTTGACCACCCCAAGAATGCGCCAGCTTCATGAAGTTAAATAAAATTTTCCAAGGCAAAGCAAGAGAAGAACTACACCCAGAGAGGAAGAGTGAGAATAAACTTTGATGATGAAATATTTTTCTAAGGTACAAAATTCAAAAATTAAATGTACCCCTTCGTCTATAGACACATGAATTCTGCATTTTCTGAGGGGAATTTTCTTCTGGGTACTGGATATCTTCAACAAGGAATTGATTTTAAAATTTTCCACACCTTGCCAAGAATTTTAAGATGGAGATTTTACTCTAGCACCCGATTATTGAAATTTTCTAAGTAAAAAATTAAAATTTTCCTAAGGCAAGGACAAAAATGTTGTTGGAAATAAAAATGCCCTGACTTGTGAAATTAAAGTTGGATGCCTAGATAATTTTTGATCAAATTTCTCATGAAAATAATCTTCCTGAGCCAAAGACGGATAAAATAAAAGTATCAATGCCTCAACCAGTGAAATGAATTTCTTAAGGAAGCCATTGAATTTACTATTTTCAGAAGGTGATTTCAAAAGGCTAAAGTGAAGTACGCCTATGCCATGGAGGTGAATCTTTTTGAAATTCTAAAAGGTCAAATGTTCCAGACGCCAGATGCCAAGTGTTGCAGCTGCCAAAGGAGGGAAATTTGAATTCTTGCAGTGGAGGAGTGGAAACTTAATGACTTGGCCAAAATTAGCTTCTTCTAGAAATCAACTTAGCTATAAGAATTGAGATGATTTTCATTTTCTTCATCAGTTGTTGAGTGCAAGCTGAAACTTGGAAAGTGGGGAGAAATTCAAAGTTAGGGAATTGCTGAAGTAAGCTGAGTTGGTCGAACTTCTTCTAAGTGTTGAAGATTGTGTTGCTGCTGGAAAAAATTTCTAGATACTATGAAGGATTTCACCTTTTTCTCACGGCTGCAAGTGCGAGTTTGAAGAAGTCTGAGGTGGTTGAAGTGAGATTGAGCTGAATTTCTTCTAAGTGTCGAAGTTGTATTGCTACAGGCAAAAAATTTCTAACTTAGAAGTTGTATTGCTACAGGAAAAAATTTCTAAGTGTTGAGAATTCGAAGTTATGGGAGGGACTGGCAGGAGGCAGTGCTGGTCAGCTTTGAGGCAGAACCATCAAAGGGCAGTCGACAGCCAGTCACTGCACTTGGAGTCAGGGTTCTCTGGTGATTGGGAGGCATTTGGGACTTCATTTGGGCTTTCAGAATGACCGGAATGGCAATTAAATGATGCGCTAGCTTGTCGACATTGAAGTGGGACTTTATCACGGCGGACAACCGGCATTGATTTCGGTTGACGGAATGGAATTGCGCCAGCGTTTAACCCGGCAGAACCTCGCTTCACGGACGCCAGGCGTGACCGCCGAAACCTCGCAGAAGTATTGAGGCGGGCGTTCGCGGAAGACGGTCACGGAACGAGACTGGCTGGCGGGTGCATATTTGAGAATCGTGCGTCGCCGATCGACCGACGGATGAACGAGCCCAGCAGCTTCGCTTCCGAAGCGGTCTGGAACGATGCCAGATAATGGCGACTTCGAATACGTGCCTTTCAACGGAAATTCGAGGAGGATGTCCCCAAGCGTTCATCTTTGAGCCTTGGATTTTTTACTACATCAATCTCGTGTTGGAAGGCAAGGAGCACATTGATTGGGCAGTGATGATCAGCAATAACTTACATGAACAACTCAGGAGTTTGAGGAGAACGAAGACATTTTACATGGGCTCATACATCATCTACATGTTGGCTCGTATGATGAAGTATAGAGGAATATCATACAAGGAGCTGATCGGGTATGGCTCTTAGCAATTCAAGATTCATGAGGCCTATTCGCAGCTGCACTTGACAAGCACATCTCACTACAAGAGAGTCAATGACGCCTTCACAATGCATATAACAAGGTCACTTCAGCAAAGAACTCATCACAGAATATCAAAGAAGGCTCAAGAGTTGATAGAGAGGTATGGATGTTGGTTTATCCAATTTCCAAAATTCACTTACATCAGGCTGCAAGGGTTCTCATCATATCCTTACAGATTGCCCAGGTACCCTATGAATAGGATTTTGATGTTGGAAATATCTAGGCAACTCATTGCCTACGACAATATTCAGAAGAAGAAGAAGAAAGGAGGACTTGACTTCCCGATCATCATGGGAAATTCAGATGAAGTTTGTCCTTCACTGCAGGCAGCCAAGGAAGCTGAAAATGAGCTTCAGTTTTTCCACCTCTCTTATCATACCAACAGACAGCATTATGATCCTCACAAGAATATCAGATGAATACTGTCAAAGGAATTCAGACATAAGGCACACATTGAGGACTTTTGGGCAAGTGCGCCAGATGAAGCTGAGATAAGGAGAAGGATGTTTTCCAGAATGCCTTTGAGCATGATTAGGGAATGTGAGATTGTTCCAGTGCCAGACCAGGTTGATGAAGACGTGAACGTCATGCAAGCTGATTATGAGACAGTAAGGAGGACACCACTCCCACTTCTAGATTGATCCGAGCCAGAGGTTACAGATTTGGATACACTTTGCATTCCAGTTTTGACATTCACAAGAGGATGGGTCGAGAGGCACGTGAATAGGCTTAAGAGCAAATCGATGAGCAAATTGATCCCTCTTACTTATAATTTAGTGGGAGATCACAAGCCGCCAACTATCAAAAGGAAGAAGCAGGTTGCTCGAGATCCAAAGCCACGAAGAGAGGAACCAGTCCAGCCAGAACCTCCGAGAGTTGAGGTGGCATCACCTATGCCACTAGAGACTCATTCTCCAAGTATACAGGAGGTTTCATTGTTTGCTGATCAGAGAAATACATTGAATAAAGAGTAAGAATTACAGGAGGCAAATCAGCCACCGCGAAGGGAGTTTGTTGGCCAGAGTGTCAATGCACCTATTAGAGATAACCAGTAGGAAGAAGATGAAGAAACGGCCACAGATACACATTTCCAACATGAGATTGAGGCAGCATTGGAGGATGACATTGTTACAGGACAAGAAGCCCAAGGTTCAGGAGATACTCAGCCTGTAGAAGTTGGTGAGCCTCGTCAGGATGAAGTTAGAGAAGAGGTTCATGAAGAAGAAGCAAGGAATGAGTAGCCATTTATTATTTCTGACCTACAGCAGGTAGTACCAAATTGGCTCAGAGATAGAATGAGGAGCCCCGTTGAAGAAACTGATCCAACAGTTGAGATGGAGGAATTCTTGAGTACGATCAGTGCACCTCCAACAAAGAAGAGAGCTAGAAAGTTTTCAAATATTTCAACAAATGAAGATGGCTCTCGCACCCTTCATTTGGCTATGCCAAGGATTGAGTGCGATCGAGATGAAGCCATTCCGGAAAATTATGTGATCACCACCATGGAGTTAGGTCGACCCACTCGAGCACAAATAATTGAGGAGTGTGATAACTCCTACTAGGCACTCAAGGACAGGTTACTCCGGACTGAAGGCAAATATAAGAAATTGAAGAAGGAGCACAAGACATTAATTGGTTACATATAGCATTTGTCTCGTCCTTATGGGCAAGAAAATTCTGCAATTGAGCTCCAAGCCGAGTTTCCCAGAGAATCTGTCAGCGGCTTGGAGGACTTAAGGAAGATGGCACAGGAGGCAGATAAGTGGGTTGCTAGTGTTCGTGTTGAGACAGAAAAGTTTATGGAGGACCTTGCTCATTCTTATCAGCAGGCTTTCAGCATTATGGCACGGATGGATGCAGTTGATCAAGCTTGGGGCGATGCTCATATCTATCAGACCAAGGTTGTCCTTCGTTTAGAAGCTTTGATGCATACTCCCTTACAGACTTTGGTTGAGGGAGGCGTGATACAAGAGGGTGATAGATATGACTTCACCGGTTCATATTCTTCAGTTGTCATAGGCCGAGGATTCTTTGATGCAACACAGGAAAATTCGGCCAAGGTCGGAAAGGCCATGGTGAACATTCTTGATGGAGTCCTGAATACATTGGAGGCTATCTTTGCTAGGAGGCTGACTTCTGAGGAGGTGACTGCTGATGGTTTGAAGAGTAGACTGTCGCCTTTCTTTTTGCAGGTGAAGACTTTTGTTCAAGATGACTTTGAGAACACCTCAACTTTCTCCAGCATTATCCAAAACACTCAGGATGCTTTAGTTGCCTGGAGAAAGTCTTGCACTCGACATGGGCAGGCAGTTACAGTGTTGGAGTTTCAGCTTGATCATATCCCGCCTCTCTCAGTTCAAGAGGTTGAAGCTGTGCTGACTAGGTTCATTGATTTTGCAGCCAAGGAAAAGGAGAATGGAAACGCCTTTCTGGATGATGACCTTTTGGATGATTGATAGTGGGCATTAATTGCTTTTGCTATTTTGGGAGAGAGTGGGAATCTTCTGGTTCATTTATTACTCCACTCCTCTTTTTAGGGTTAGAGCTGAGGTGGCACGATTTGGGCCATCCATCTAATTGTAATCTGAGTCGTCCATTGGACTTGGCCAGCTATAAAAGGGGCATTCCCCCTTCATTTGTATCTCAAGAGATTAGAGATCAGATTGCTATTAGATTAGATCATAGAGAGAGTTTAGAGTTAGCATAGTTCCATAGCATAGCATAATTTGAAGAAGGAAAATTCTTCCTTTGAAAACTTTGTAAGAAATTGTTGTGAACACTCTCTCAATAAAAAGAGTTTTCATTGATGATGATCTCGTCTTTTGTTGTGAGTAGCTAGCGAGGTTTCTTCGTCCTTCTACTTCAAGTAGGACTTAAAGTAGAGTAATTTTCATTTTCATGCACGTAGTTAGTTGTGGATTGTGGTGTTCAATCAAGGTAGCTTCACTTAATCCATACCACTAGCGAGCTTGTTGATGGTAGGTTTGCCTTGTGTGGTCGACCGGAATACTTTTTAAGCTTAACTTCGGTTATGATTCACGTTTTGGCATGCATCGTCATGATGGTGTCCTTATGTTGAATTGTGATTTGAACATTTCTTGCTACCCCTTGGAAGATTGCAACTACTTTGTAGAGGCTTTCCAACGTGAGGCGAAGCAAAGTCTGGTTGAAGCCTGCTGAAGTTGATCCCACGTCCCGCTCTTAAATAGGACTTAAATTTTCTAATCCCTACAACCATTCAATTCAGTAGATTTTTGGTCAGTATTAGGAAACTTGCACTTACCTGCCCAATCATTCGAACCACGTGAAATCCCCTTTAACCTGTTGTCTATTGTTTGCTGATTGAACAATTGCGTAAGTCCCCTCGTGAAAACACCATATCACAACGAACCAACTGAGTGTATTCCACTGCATTGAAGGAACCTTGGAGTTGAACGTATGATCTCTCTCGCAATCTTAGCATACAGAATACTTTGATCAAGAGAGAATGGAGTAGCCGTTGGATACTTTATTCTGCTGGTTGGTGTTGGTCACAAAAATCACATCAACAAGTCTCTCAACATGATGTTGTCATGGAGTCTCTCAACATGACATCCACCATGGCTACTCCCAGAGGGTGGAACAAGGGCTTTCACCTCAAATTTCTCCATCACAGAGAAAGATGCATTAACAAGGGCTTACACCTCAAATTCCTCCGTCTCAGAGGAAAATGCATTATCAAGGGCTTACACCTCAAATTCCTCTGTCTCAGAGGAAAATGCATTAACAAGGGCTTACACCTCAAATTTCTCTCTCACAGAGAAAGATGCATTAAAGCAAATCACAAAAGATCACTAATGTTGAGTCTCCCTCTCAGCTAGGGCTTCATTCTCCACAACTCCAAGCTTGTCTCTAAAGTGCACAAACTTTATTCTGGAGAGAGCCTTGGTGAGAATGTTTGTCATCTACTCATCAGTGTAAATGTATCTCAACTGGATAGCTTCCCTCAATACCATATCTCTGATATAATGGTATTTGATATCAACATGTTTTGAAACAACTTTGATTATCACAATGAATAACAGTCAGCTCCAATGATTGTCCAAACAATCCTGCAAGGAGCTTCTGAAGCTACACTGCTTCTCGAGCTGCTACACATGCTGCAATAAACTTTTCCTTTGTAGTGCTTAGTGCCATTGAAGACTACTTATGCTACACCAAGAAATCATCACAAACCCCAAACTAAAGCAACATCCAGAGGTGCTCTTCCGATCAGCCACACTCCCTGCCCAATCAAAATCAAAATCAAAATGTCCTTGCAACTGTAGATCTACACTTGAAGTATATCTCAAGCTATATCCAACTGTGCCACGCAAGTATCTTAGGCTGCAACTAGATGTATTTTCCTTGGTTCACACATGAACTAACTAAGTGCACTCACTGCATAGCAAATATCTGGTCTAGTATTGACTAGATACATCAATGATCCAATCAACTGCTTGTACATAGTGGGATCCATCAGATCTGAACTAGTTGCAGACTCTCTCAACTTCTTCAAATTGGTTTTCATCGGTGTAGACATGGATTTACAATCCATCATCCCAAATCTCTTCAAGATGTCTAAGGTGTACTTTCCCTTGAAGCTCCAAGTCCTTGCATCAACCTTCTGACCTCCTCATCCTAGATTTCCTGCAACGTTTCCCTTAGAGAAAAGGTTTTCCAACGCCCTTTGTAGAGAATTTAGGATAGTCCTCTTCGACCTCATCCTAGATCACTCTAATCTTAATAGGTTTGCAGAACTACAAATATCAAATCCAGATGACTGACTTGTGCAATTCTATTCTCAACTACTGAAGAGGTCTTTCGAGCATTTAGCACCTATCCTTGCAACACTACAACCTTCACTTCTTCTTAGTGAGTCACAAAACTCCCCCTTGATCCCTGCCTCAGAGATTGCAAATAAGTCTTTTGGAAGTGAACTCCCCTTCATTGACAGATCTTTAGAACCTTAATCCTATTCCAGGACATGCTCACAACTCGAGCCTTGAATCCTCGGAATTTGACTCCCTCTGAATGTCATTTCCTCCTCTTCGAAGCAACTGATCACAATGACAATCTTGTAGTGGTTCTTCTTTGTTTAGTGTCTTCATCTTTCTCAATCTTCTTGTTGATGCAAACTCTCCATCCAAGGCAGACCCTGCCTTGTGCCCTCAAGAGATATCAATAGTTATGTGTCACCAACTTAGCTTTATGGCAGCAAGTTGTGTCTCTTGTCTTCAGCCTGCGTTGCTTCCTCACAGGCTGCCTCAAGCTCTTCCTCCCTTGAATTCCTTAAGTAATCTTAGATAATTAATTCATCATTCATTTGCTTCTCAATCTAACCTGCATTTTAAAAGGATTAATAATAGTTTACATATATATAAAAATCAAACTACAAGAGAAGCATGTAGCAAACATCATTAGAAAGATCAAATAAAAGAAATAATAGGACTTATCTTTGTTGATTCTTGATATATCTTTCTTTCATCTTTACTACTCTCAAAAGTGCTAATCTCAACACAACAAAAGACATTTTGCTCAACACAGATTTCTTAGCTACATTACACAGCCAGCATATAGAACCAGACCTCTCAAAGAATCAAGGCTCTATCATAGTCCATGCATATAGAGAATGATATCGATCTGAGCAACCAATCACAATCAAAATTGCAGTTCTCCTTTTATTTCAGAGTCACACTTAGAGATCTTCACAACTAGCATAAAACAACTTGCAGACAATAATTGGTATCTCCAAAGGATCTTATCCCAGTGATCACTATTCAAGAGAAACCACAATCTTTACTAAACACACACGATTCAAATAAACGATGTCAAATCTGCACAACTTAGCAGACTGAATTTTACCCCAGATTTCAAAAGTATAAACAAAAGAATACTTATCTCGATGAAATCAAAATCTCCTTAAGTGCTGCAATAAAACACTTTTCAGGTCTCCAAATAGTGATTCTCCAAGCAAGCTAATATCTCTCTTTACCGCACTACAGTTCATACTATTGAAAGAACAACAACCATTCATGACCACCTAGAACTAATGCAACCAGCAGTCTACACGGCTATATCAATCAAAACAGTGTGTTAGCAAAAGGAATGAATGCTGACTCCACAGATTACTTCAATCAACACACCTAAGACAGAGGATACAAGAGCCAAAGACGCCAGTAATAGTGGAGACGACATGAATTCACAACACCATAAATACTTATCGGATCCGCTAAAGATATATACGTCAGTGCAATGGTATTAGTAACACCGGATATCAATAATATATATGGCGCGATATGGAAATTTTCTCCTTTAAACGATTAGCATACATAAACATGAATAAACTGAATAGTATGATACTACTATGAAGTGTCATCCAGAATACGTATCCTCCATCGATATAACCATCCGAATAACGGAATGTCACAAATAATACCAACCTCCTTCAAAGCTTAGACAAACGCATTGCCAACAATATAAAATATTGAAGATAAGGGAGTCCCAATTCTGCCCAGTCCACCATATATGACTCCACGGCACTATCGAATACCAACAGGAACATCAACGGAATATGACTCAGGTAAATGCCGGTTGATAAGGTTTCCCGTCTCCACAATGAAAGTCAATGGATATAAGAACATTTTGTATGTTCTCCCGCATTCAAATACTGTTGAAGATGCCACGCGAAATCTCCTCAGGATTTGTCTCCGGCATTAAGAATGTAAAGACAATGCTCCAGACATAACTCCTGGCTAAAAATACAAAGGCTCCCGTAATTAACAGAGGACTCAACACCTAAATCGCTAATACTGCCAACGCCAATAATTATCAATAGAGTCCTGAATCTCCACCTTCATAACACAAATAAGGATGCACAGAGTATGACCAGTGAGACGTCACTAAAGAATACCACCTTCAGAGATAGATATTATCGCTCGCCTCACAAGTTATTCTTCTCGCACCAACAAATCCGACTACCTAAATTCTTCTACTGTATACTCCAACTCGATTCTCCAATACAAAGACCACGTCAAGGGCTACGTCCTTCAATGGTCAACAATGAGACCTCTACATTAGCCGACTTCATAAATTTTCTTGCAATCAATTTCTGATCATATCTTTTCTTAAACCTGGCTCTGATACCATGTTAATTTTTAGGATCAGAAATGCATAGCAGAAAAACACAAAATAACGAACAGCACATAAACAACAAAACACATAATTTCTCCTAGGAAAACCCTCCTTCTCGAGGGAGAAAAAAAAACCAGCAAAATATATCACATATATATATTGAATAAAAGAGCAGCACATTTGCTTTACAACAAGGCCAATCACAAGGCCAAACTGATATGAAGATCATAGCACCACACTAGTGCAAATACACTTCCAAGAATATCAATCTGCTGTAGATGAAATTCACACTTTGCCTGTCAATGGAATGAACCGAATATGTCATTGAATGAATGAAAGCATCTCCCTTATATATAATTCAAAGGAGAAGATGCGCCCATTCAATATGCAAGGTTGGCCACCAAAGATGAAAGGATGTGACTCATATGAATATCAAGGAGAGGTCGGCCTCAATAATTAAATAAATAATTTTATTATTCAAGTGAAGCGCCTCTTCACATATCGATTGCAATAAATAAATAGCCAATGGCTATATGCAATTTATTGTCTAATAAATACATTGCGGGAAGTAGGTAGCCCGCGGCTATAACATCAACAGTTACAATTTTGATGTAGAAAAAGCTTGTCTTTCTTTTTCCTTTAATTCTTTCACTAGACATTGCACCTACAAAGCAAACCCTTCAGTCAAGAATGCAAAGGTGACAACATTGATCATTTATTGTTTGCTGGCAGGAAAGATATTTTTCAATGTTGGAATTTCCTATTCTCATCCATAGTTAGAGAATTCCCTTGGTTAGTGAGATGGCATGCACATCAGATGCTACTATTGTGGTAGCACACTAGGCACAATGAATTGAGACATGAGCTTAGGGAGTTCCTCTACTGGCAAAGTTCTAAACCAAGATGGTTGTAAGAAGTGTGTGTAAGTGTTGACCATCACCAACTCAAAAATCTTTAGCTCTTGAGTATGTGAAGAGTGTGACCTTCCATCACAAGTAGCTAAATCCTCACGTCTTTTTAAGATTCTTCCTTGTCACCTTCTTCAAATTCTTCTTTACATTTTTCTTTAAATTCCTCCTACACTTCTTCAAATCCTCCTTGTTCTCTTCTTATAATTCTTCCTTTTCCTCTTCTTTATGATTATTTGCATATTTTTCATTGTGTCTTATTTATATTTCTCCTTATGCTCTTCTTGTAATCCTTCTTAATTGACTACCTTATAATCCTTTGTAGTTTTTAATTTTCTTCATATTTCTCCTCGTGCTTTTCTTCAACCTCTTACACTCATCCTTGTTATGGTGAGTAATGACCCATGATGTCAACTTTCTTTTTTTGCAAATTGAAGCTTAATGAACAGTTTTTTAAAATTAATATTAAAAGTTACTATAGTCTTCAACCAAGTATCCAAAAACAATATCCAAGAGTGCCATGAGAATTGCATAAAAATCTAAGTGCAAAATATATTTTTCCATAGCGAGTAACAAATCTTCAAATAAATGAAATTATTCTTAGCATTTACCTATGTCTCCTTGCTAGTTTTTCTTAAGCATACAATTGCTACAAGTCAACATTAATGAAAGTATACAAGCTACTAGAGTTTATCAAGACAATGGCTTCCTCGTTTCAAATGCATGCACAAACCTATACTATTTAATCTTCTTTAATTGACACCAAACTCTTATAACCATTTTGTATTTTTCTCAATTCCTTCTATTACTTGAATCAGTTAACTTTGCATCTTTATTTTTTAACTTTCTATTGGATTCAAAATTTGTGCCTGTTCTACTCTTTGCCAACTTATCAAGGGACTGAATTTAATTACTCAAACATGAAGTCAGGTGCAAACTTGTGGTGAACATTTTGTAGTACCATCTACATTTTCCAATGATAACCTTTGATTAAAATGTTTATTTTTGTGACCATCAGCAAATTATATTTCCTATATCTGATAATTAAAATACTATTGACTCCTTTGTGATGTAATGTTGGACAATTGTGTATTTGGTGATAGAAACTAAATGCTTAGAAAAAATTATATTTGATTTTCTTTCTTGTATCTCAAGTGATTAACTGTCTACACTGTGTATTCCATGATGCAATGTTATAGAGCTATATATTACCATCTTCATTTAGCTTGTTTCAAAAAAGCCACTTGGTACCAATGGCATTCTTGTCCTTAGGTCTTGAGACAAGCTTCCAAGTTTCATTCTTCTCTATTTGATCCAATTCTTCCTCCATAACCTTGATCCAGTATTTGTCTTCACTTGCCTCTAAGAAGTCCTTTGATTCAACTTTGGAAAGCAAACACAGATTTGCATCTTCTATTGTATTGGCAAGTCTTCTTCTTGAATGAATTTATGTGTCTTTGTCTCCAATAATTAGATCTTCAAGATGATTCTTTTGAAAAAAACTAGATGGTGTCTTGGGTGGTGCCTTTGATGGAGTCTTCGGATTTCTTTACTCAACTTCTCGAGTTTCAATTTCTTCCTATGTTTCTTCTTCTTTACAACTTTCTTCCTTTTGATAAATAATTTCTTGTAATATCTGCTTTTGATGTTTTTCTTCATCAACCCTCACATTTGCACTTTCAACAACTTTATGCAATCTCTTGTTATAGTATTTGTAAGCTTTGCTCTTTGTGGAATATCCAAGAAAGATACCTTCATCACTTCTTGAATCGAATTTTCCGAAATCTTTTTCGTCTCTTCTTATATAGCATTTGCTTTTGAAAACCTAGATGTACTTTACTGATGTAGGCCTTCCCTTCCAAAGTTCATATGGATTTTTGTTGTTATTCACCCTAATTTGCACTCAATTTGAAATATAGACAGCTATATGAACCACTTCTTTCCAAAAAGCATCAGATATTTTGGACTCATTTAGCATAGCTTTTGCCATGTTCTATTCTTTCTCTCAACTACTCCATTTTGTTGTGGGGTTCTTGCAATTGAATATTGTCTCTTTATCCCATGCCTTTTCCAGCATTCCTCAAATTCATTTAAGGTAAATTTTCCTCCTCTATCAGATCTAAGGCATTTGATCTTCAACCTTGTTTCATTCTCTACTAAGGTTTTGAATCCCTGAAACTTCTCAATTGCTTCAGATTTTTTTTAAGAAAAGCTATCCAAGTCATCCTAGAATAATCATCAATCAGCAACATAAAATAACTCTCACCTTGCAAGTTTTTCGTCCTTTTTGAAGCACACAAATCAGTGTGAACAAGTTCCAAAGGCTTTGACGTAGAATACTCCTTAGATTTGAAGCTTGTCCTTGTTTTTTTTCCATACTAACATTGTTTGCAAATGATATTCAAAGGCTTTGCTATCTTCGGCATGTCTCTTACAACTTGTTTTTTGCTGATCTTCACAATGTTATCAAAGTTCAAATGTTCCATCCTTTTGTGTGTTCATTTCTTTCATGGATTTTTCTTTCATTTCTTGTTCCTTTTTCTTTTTCCAAACCTTGTTTCATTCCTCCTTTTGCTTGTCATAAACATCCTTCTTCTTTTGTCTCCAAGGCTCAGGAAAAATAGTTATGCAAAAATGTACTGTGTGCCCAAAATTGTTGCACTTGTGACATATAATGTTATAATACATTAGAGGAGCAAATGAATTATAATTCCTCTCCATAAATTCAAAATCATTTCTTGTGTGAACTCTACAATTTACTGCTATATGTCCAAAGTGATTACATGAAAAGCAATAACCGTGGAAAGAATATTGAAACCTGGTTGTGTGTGGCTTCCTGAGAAAAGGACCATTTGAGGTCCTTTTGAAACTGTGAGGATTTATCCTCCTTGTTTTCCTTTTTGTTTGCCTCATTTTTTCTTTCTTCCCTTTAATTATCTTCTTTGTTCACCTCCTCTTTGTTGCATAATTCTTACTTTCCAACTTCTTTGTAGTTTGTGAACTTTCGCCATCAAAACCAAGACCACTTTTGATGAATGGCGATCTTTGAGAGTTGATAAGGTCCTCTAACATTTCAAAACTTTTATCAAACTTTATGTTTATGCTAAGCTGATCTTTAGTCTTTTCTAGCTCCTTCCTCAAGGAAACAATTTCAGATTCAAGCTTCTCACACTAATTCTTTTCCCTTTAGCTGATCTTTTAAAACATCTTCAATGTATTTGGCTTCTTCTACTTGAGTCTTCAAATCCATAATTATCTTTTCGGACTTTTCACCGTCTTCTTGAATTTGGTGTTTCAACTTTGAATTTTGCTTCTTAAGTCTTTTGATTTCGTCTATGGCAATAGTAAGTTCTTCCTCAAGATCTATTGTAGTATCTTTCTCGCTTTCGATTTCTTCATTTCCTTTGTCTTTGCACCTTGGAGCTTCTTCTTTTGTTTCCATCGCCATGAGAAGAATTTCTTCTATATCACTTTCAGCGAAGCTTTCATCACTTTCCTCGGATGAACTATTGCTTCCTTGAACATATTAGCACTTCTTGTGTCTTTGGAAATTCTTCTTTTCTCATTTCCTTTGAGTGAACTTGTTATAATGACTTTTCTTGTCTTTTCCCTTGTCGTAATATGCTTCTTCGCTGCTATCACTTCCAAACTGTGGACATTTGGCAGAGAAATATCCTATATTACTACAATTAAACATTTACGAGGATACTTACCGTTGCACTTGATAGTTCCTTTATCGAATTTCTTCACAAAGTTAGCTTCTTCCTCATCACTTGAACTTTCAATTAATACAGGTCCTTTGTTCTTCATCCTTCTTGATACTTTGAAGCTGGCTTCTTGTTTTGATGATGTTCCTTTCTCAATCCTCATTTCGTAAGCTGTAAGAATGCCATGTAACTCATCCATCTTCAAAGTGTCTAGATCCTTCATTTCTTCAATGGCAGAAACTTTCACATCAAATCTCATGGGTAGATCTTAAAACCTTTTGCACAATAACCTCATCCTCAATCTTTTCTCCAAGACCGTGAAAGGTATTTACGACTTCATCCACGCGGAGAAAATAGGCAACAACATTCTTTTCCTCCTTCATCTTCAAACTCTCAAATTGTCTCCTATGGGTTTGGAGCTTTGCCTTTTTCACTTTGCCGTCTCCTTCATAAGTCCTTTGAATCTTATCCCACATCTCTTTTGCCGATGTGCATTGCATGACTTTGATAAATTTTGATTTAGTTAGACCACTTAGAATTGCATTCATAGCTTTAGCATTGTTCTCACTTGCCCTCTTTTCAGCTTGATCTGTTGGTCGAGTAGATGGTGCCACATAGCCATCCACAACAAATTGCCAAATCTCAAATCCATGCGACATCAAATTAATGTGCATCCTCATACTCCAAAAAGCATTGTTCCCGTTGAACAATGGTGCTCAACTTGAGGAAAACCCTTCTTGACTCACTATGTGTGTTTTTAAGATCTTTCCTTCAAGTGGTTAGGCTTTTTCGAAGGAACTTGGCCCTAATACCAATTGAAGAAAACACACACGTTTATACTGAGAGGGGGGGTGAATCAGTATAAGACCAACTTTTTCAATTTATAACTTTGACAATCATAAAGCAATAATCAAAGTATCTGCACAAACAAGATCTAACAATAAAGAACACAAGACACACACACACGATTTTACATGGAAACCCTTGCAGGAGAAAACCACAGCAAAATATTGCTTTTATAGAAAACTTCTTACAACTTCGCAAGCACCAACCCACAAGAGACACTAATCCCCTCCACTGAGTACCAACTCAATAAAAGACACCAGTCTCTTTCAATGAAAGGCTCCAATCTCCTGATCTTGCAAAGTAAAAGGCACCAACCTTCGAAATACAAAGTGATTATAATGTTGTTGGATCTGCCCTAGATCCCTTCAAGGATTTCAAACAAAAATCTGCCTCAAACTCTTCTTTTAAATCTGCAAAATGCTCCCACTCAAATATGCAAAATGGATCTTCAATAAATACTCCCAAATCTGAAACAAAATCTGCATTAGGTCTGCTCCAAATATGTTTGATTTCTGCTCTTAAAAATTCTGATCTCTACTCCTTTTTCTGCTCTTGATGTAGGAAAGTTATTCAATGAATTGATAATTAATGAGCCTCCAAAACTCCTTCATTTATATCTCATGAAATGCCTCTTCAAACCAATGGTCACCTCCTTTCAATGTTGGTCGGCCCAATCACCATATAAATTGTTATTTAATTTTATTTGTCATGCCCAAGTCAGACACACCTTCCTAGGGAGGTTGGCCCCTATGATAAATAAATTTAAATTTCTATTTCAAAATTAAAATCCCCAAGATGGGGCGCCACTAAGAAGGGGATTGGCCTTATGTGAAATATTTGATTTTTCTCTTAGCAAAATCAGGTCGGCCAGCAATAGGACATCATGGAAAAACTCCTTTGACATCAATGACAACAATAATTCTAACACAATGCCTGTCAAAAATCGACAATCGTATCTAGAAGACTTTGGAGGTCGATCTATGAAACAGAGATACCCTAAAGTTCACTAGAATCAAAATAATTTTGATTAAGGAAATTCCGAACACCGTCAAATTGCGCATTGCGACTAGGTATTGCACTCAAGAATTGATTATCGAAATCCCTATATTCTATTGCTTAAGGTGCAAAAGTCAGAATCACTTTGAAATATCATGTCAACACCCTCCCCCACCAGTCAAGAGGTAGTGGTTAAGGTCCCCCTAAGAAGTACATCCCCTTAGTGACAAACGGAAGGTGATATCACTCCCAATTTCTGTCTTAGAAACTCAAAAGTCTCTTTTGGAATAGGCTTAGTAAAAATATCCACAATTTGATCATGCGTGTCAACATACTCAAGCTTTCCCTGTTCATCTGCTACTTGCTCCCTCAAGAAGTGATATTTTATAGGAATATGTTTTGTTCTTGAGTGCATCATTGGATTCTTTGAGATATTGATAGCACCAATATTGTCACAAAATATGGATATTGGATTATTATATTCTACTTTGATATCTTTTAAGGTTTGTCTCATCCAAAGAGTTTGAGTGCAACATGAAACTGCTGCTATGTAACATACACCCCTGATTGTTTTTTTTTGTTTTTTTCAAAGTCTCTATTTGCTGGTTTGCTTTGTTCAATGAAATGTTTGAGTTTCACATGTGTTTGCAGATGTATATAGCATAAGAAGCTATGTTCCACGGCGTTTCAGGGACGAGGACTGGGGGACAGCAGGGGACGCGTTTCCGAGACATTTCCTAGGGGGGCATTTTTAGGGGACAGTAGGGGACGGCAACATACAATATATATATATATATATATATGATTTTTTCAAAATTTAGTAATTATAGAGAGAGAGAGAAGGAAAGAGAGAGATATTTCAAATTAATAATTGATAACAACAATATCAATATAAAAATAAATCGTGAGAGCAGTAGTATAACACCATAATAAATGTCATTAAACTTATTATTGTAACCAATGATCCAGGTATGTTTGTATTTCATTGGGAATCAATATAAATTAGATTTTGAAGGAAATGTCTGCTGCTGTAATCAAATCAGACTTATATCAGACCTGTAATGCAATGTATTCAGACTTGATATAATGCAAATTAAATCAGATTTGAGGTTGAATGTTTCATATTTGTTGATGTTATGATAGTAGTTATCATTTCTATGTTTTATGCAAATGATTTGGCATTTAAATTCAATCAAACACAAGCATAATCATTCAGAAATCAGAACTCAGTCACTTGGCATGTCAAGTGCTTGATAAAATGTCAAACAGCCCAAACTCAAAAATCGATGAAATATTTAAAAAATCAATTTTTTAAATGTTTTTTTAACCTATTAAGCTCCCTGTCTGTGTGGGACAGCTAGCAATCCCCAATACAACGAGGGATGTTTCCAACATACCCCATCCATATCGGGGATGGGGAAACGTCCCCAAAGGGCAGGGGACGTTTCCTCCCATTTCTTGCTAGTTGCGTTGTTTTCCTCCCGTTTCTTGCTAGTTGGGTTGTTTCAAGGATGGTTGGGGGACGTCCCCTTTGCGTCCCCCCGTCCCGAGGATGACAAGGGATGGGGACAGTGGGTTTTAGGGCAAGGTACGTGTCCCCGTGTAACACAAATAAGAAGTGATTGCAATGAACAAGAAACTCTAGAGAATGATGCTTTCAATAGAAACAACAATATACATCAAGAGCATTCATTTCCTGCTTAAAAATCAGACTATTACAATGAGTTATGAGACCTGATAATGACTTCGTAACAGCAGCAATATGATACCAAACACCTCCAACTCCAAGGGTGATCAAGCAATGTTTGTCTCTAAGTTTCCAGCGCCTCAAAACCATCGACGAGCATTGAATATTGAACTGGAACAAAGGTTATACAACAGCAACCCTTGCTCAATGATGCCCAGGAAAGTGTGCCACCTAGAGAAGTTCGTCCTACATTAGAAAATTCAAATCTTCACCAAACACTACAAGTGAATACTCAAAATGGGGCGCCTTGAGCTAAGGATTCCAATGATGCAATACCCAGAATGAAATCTTCATTTTCATTCGCCAAAACCCTTGTAAACTGAACTCTGTGAACTGCTATGTGATCCCTGCTGTAGAATCACTCTCTATCTGATTAGGGAGGATATTTCACCACCGAAACCAGCCCAAACGAAGAGGATTTTCGTCCTCAATTCGCTGCCCAAGCACTATGGAAGAAATCTAGCAGCATTTTGTTAAGTTGTCAAAGCCAAGATGAGAAAATGAGAGCCAAAATGAAAATATATAGAAGCTAGGGCGACTGGACTCCAAAAGCTTCTCAAATTCTCCCTAGAAACCAACGCCCTTCACCACTTTAGAAAAATTAAACATTTTTAATTCTTCTTCCCCCATAGGCATCCACACTTGAAGAGATATAATATTAAAACATTTAAAATCAACTTTTTCCTTCTCTAGGCATCCCACATCATTAAAGAAAATCTAATATCAATTTATCTTTTAAAAACAACTTAAAGTTGCTTCACTAGGCTCAAGGTACTTTTTGAATGACCACTTTTCCTCCTCAACTTAATTCTATAATATAACTTTATAAAATGACTTAATTGGTCAAATTAAACAAATAACCAATACTACAACCTTAGGCTCTCCGAAAATAAACTAAGTAATAATGTTGCTGCAAGTACACTAGCCTGGGACCAACTCCCCCAAAGGTGACTTACTATAAATAGCACTGCTATAAATAGTAAGTATATGTCAAACACCCATTTGAGTGA